>JAJONR010001261.1:0-33955 GCA_029582245.1 Solanum etuberosum | reverse complement strand
ACATAATAGAACCATCTCTTAGGTAACCCTAAGTTATACTTGTGCAATGTATGAATGGCATCCCATAATACCACACATACTAAGTACCACCTTGAGGCTACCATAACATACTTACCATTCTTCATTCTCATCTTTAGTTAAAACTCATAGATAAGGAACATTCTCATTTAATAAGTCATGTCAAGGAAAGAAACTCATAGCAACAATCCAAGTTAAGCATTCATCATTACATTAAGCCTTTAAGTCAACATTCTCATTAGCATCATTATAAGAACATTCATTTCATTAGACATTATGACATTTGAGAAACACACCATAGCCACTCTCAAAGCCTACTCGTGCAATGCATGAATGGCATCCCATAATACCACCCACACTTCATAGAACCTCTTGAGTAACCATAGCACATAACTCACATGATGGGAATAAGCCCTAACCGACATAGACCATGTGAGAAAACCATGGAATCCGGTGTCTATCCCACACCGTAAAGGGTTGGTCTACTTGCCTAAGGTAGGACCGGTAATTTAGCTTAGGTGGATCCACTAGCTAATAATCTATATGGGTACATAGTTATGGGATAAGGAAGGTGTTACTAGAAACCCGGCCTAACATGGAGAGAGCTTCCACCTTACGATATCCACTTGGTGCTAAGCATTAAATTCCCATAGAGTAGTTCATTCTCTTTTAACATTATTACACATGAGAGGGATGCCATTGGCCTACCGACCCAAGGTACATTATTACACACATGAAAGGGTGCCATAAGCCTACCGATTCAAGGTACATTATTAAACACATGAAAGGGTTCCATAAGCCTACCAATTCAAGGTACATCATTAGAATAGTTCATCGAATCTTCATGAAAGGGGTACCATTGGTCTACCGATTCAAGGTTCATCATTATCATAGTTCATTGAATCGTCACGAAAGGGATACCATTGGTCTACGGATTCAAGACAAAGCCTTAGAATACTTCATTAATCATTTTATGAAAGGGATGCCATTGGCCTACCGATTAAAGGTTCATTAAGTCAAGATACCTTTAGTTACACAAGAAGAGGATTTCCTAAGCCTACCAATTCATGCTACATTATACATTGAGAAAACCCTTTACAACATGTCAATCATCATTCGTAAGTGTATAATTGAGAATAGTCTTTCAATCAACACATCATCATTATTATAATCATAGCAATTTCATTCTCAAGGTATTCATAAAGCATGTACATAAACATCAAGATCATAATAATTCTCATAATTGCCCTTCAAGTACCATAGATCACATTCTATCAACACAACTAGAATTACTACATTAGGCATGGATAATAACATGATTCAAGTAATTAAACTACTACAAGAACAATTCCATAATATTCATCTTACTACAATTCACCCACATCACAAAGTCATAAATTAGGGTTATGGGGAATTCATGGATTCATGGGAGATTTTATCATAAAACCACCATAAAACAACAATTCATTTATAGTATATGATAATTAAATTATTGAAAATGTTTTTTAGGAAGAATCCATGACTTGGAGTGAAAACCCTAGGTTTTTGGAGAATTTCCTTCTTTGAACTAGAAAGTTTGAAGGCTCCTTGGAAGAAATATTTCCATGAATCAAGACTACCATACCTTAGGTGAAGAAATCCAACCAAATTCGAGTCAAAAAGCCTCCTTCTTCAAGCCCTAACTTGATCTTCTTCTTCTTCTTCCTTGGAGTTCTAGAGAGAAGATTTTGGAGAGGGTTAAGTTGGTTATGATTTTTGGGTTTGGGATTTATAAAGTATATGAGGTGGTTAAAGGCTTAAAAAGTCTTATATAGGTCTAAATAAACAATATAAAATGACTTCACACTTAACTAACTTAATTAGGAATTACCCAAACTACCCTAGCCTTGGCTGAACCTTGGACAGGTTGCAGGACGACCCATGACCCATGACCTACGGACCGTGGGTGGGACCACGGCCCATTCTGGTTGGGCGTGGTTCATGGTCTGTGGCCTGTTGAGTGAGGGCTTGAGCTACGAAGCTCACCCACGAGGCGTGGATGGACCTACGCCCCGTAGGTCCCATCTGTAGGTCACCTTTTTGGGCAGTTTTGGGGTTACTTTAGGTTCCTCCTCAAGGACCCTTGGTTGGTTCTTGGGGAGTCATACCTTGACGTTTAAACCCTAAGCCCCCCATCCTAAGTAAGGGAAGCTATTTTATGATTCTAACCCACACATCAAACTCAAAAACTCTCACATAAGGCTCTAGTTTCACCTACTAGTTTTTCGGGTGTTACAATCCCAGACTACCTGAATACTCTGCTAACTATATATACTAACTAATAATACTCTAGAGAAAATGAAGTCATTTGAAATTAAGGAGGTCTCATGAAAGATGGATGAAAGTAGTCTTAATGATGTGTCTGCAGTCATGAGTACATGAATCTGCATCATAAAATGATCCAGCGTCGAATGGCGTCAGTACATGAAATGAACGGTATGTAAAATAGTTAAGTGAGACAACTTTCTGAAACCAAACATACAGAGCTGAAATGAGTAACTTTGAATATAGAGTGAAATAAGGTAAATTGAATAGTAAAATATATGTGTGTGCTTACAACAAAACTTTAAACGGTAAAGGGTCATATTTACTCCTGTACTATTAAAAATAGTTGAAATGTACCCTTTGTTATACTTTCGGTCCAGGTAAACCCTTACCATTATACTTTGGGCCAAATATACCCTTCATCCGTTAAATATTTGAATCTCAACCTTAGAGTAGACATGTGGAGGGTTGAGATTAATTTGAAGGACCCATATAACCCACTTAAATACTTTTTTTGCCCAAACTCATTTATATGTCAAACAAAAGTACAAAAAATTGTTTGTCAAAAATATTACTAATTGATTAGCTTCAAGCAATAAATAAATTTGGTTTTTATAATTACAGTTTCCATTTGTGTTGCCGATAAAAAATACAAAACATTAAAAAAAATTGCAATATTTTTTTTAAATAGTTCACTATGTATTGCTCTTAAAATGTTCTTATTGAGTTAATTGTCTCGGTTTGATTCTAAAAAATTTCCAAGTTCAATTGATGAGGTGCTTGAAATTTCATTGGTTTGGATTGTTGTGCTAAAATTAGTATGCATATCGGTGGAGAAGTTGGAAACAGAACTGTTGGGTCTTCAACATTCAAATTTGTGGCCGAATAACTTTTAAAGAGTGTGCTCGGAAGTTGATGTAAATCAATGGAATGTTGAAAATTATTTCGGCTATGATATTTTTTGAGCTGAGATTTTCTTGTAACACCTCGGGTTCAAGGAAGGCTAGAAAGGGGTCAAACGGGCAAGTCACGAGCCCAAAAGTGGACCATGGAACCCTCCACGGAGCCCTAGACGGGCCGTGTAGGGGACCACAGTCCGTTAAGGGGCTCGTGAAGGTCTTCCAGAACCTGCCCCAGGTAGGCTTCACCTTGACGGACACCCAGACGGTCCGTGGTGACTTGGACGGCCAGTCTGGTGGGTCGTACAAGTCACCCCATAAGTAAGGTCTAACCTCAAGTCACTGGCTAAAGATCACGGACGTCTAAACGGTCCGTGAAGCTCCACACGAACCATGAAGTCATCCGTGAAGGAGACTTGATAGACTTAGATTTTAGGGTCAACTACAAACGATCATATCTTTCGGTAAAAAAAATTAGGTGGTCCATGACCTATGAAATTAAATATCTCTGAATCCTCTTTTCAACACCACCGAGTTTGCCTAATTCCAAGCTCAGAGTAAAAATTTATGCCCGAAATAGTGAAGCCCTGTAGGGAAGAGCATCTTCACGACCTACTTGACGGGCGGTGGTGCTTTAGACGGCCCATGAAACCTCTCTTGAGGTCACTTCGTCAGCTTTTAAGTCAGGGTCGCAATGGTCTTTTCCCCTATGCATTTGGTACTTCAACTACGTCATTTGATGCTTAAACTACGTCGTTTTAATCAGTCTAAGCCTAATAATCTAGTCAGAAACTACCTAGAACCCTCATTCTCCGAAAATCATCCAACTTAGAAAGAAAAGAAGAGAAAGAGGCAATAGTTTCTCCCAAGAACAAGCAGATGTCTTCTTCAAGTTCAACCCCGGAATTCAAAGGATTTCTCTGTAGTTTTCATCACCAGGTATGTGGGATTTTACTAGTGGGTTCCTTTCACCTATTAGGTCCCTAGAATTCAATCAGTTCTTAAGTTTCTCCATAAATTGCTCAGACCTAGGGTTCCCAAATCTTGGGGATCCATTGAAATTTAGCTGCTATAGTTTCCATTGTATTGAATACATATTTTTCTTGGAGAATTAATTTAGTCCTATTTATAGAACTCAGAACCCTAGCGTGTATTAATTATCAGTATCTCATAAATTATACTTGCTAGGCAGATCAGCCAGAAAATCATGCTTCAGAATTCGAATGTTGTTTCTTTCAATATATATATATGTTGCATTCTCAGATAGCATATCAATATTTTGAGCTACTTAGTATTTCAGTTCCATTTTAGCTATACATATTCATATGGGAGTAGACTTAGCACCGAGTGGGACTAGGGTTCAACGTACCCTCAAAGTCCCAGAACTACGTGCCGACATAGGTTTAGAAATCCCTTCTGTTGGCCATCAGTTTTAGTGATCATGCCACAGTCATGCATTTATACCCTTGGCAAGGTATATTGGGTCCTCTCGATGGGGTGTACACATAGGACTCCACATTTAGATCACATGGTTTATATCGGTTAATAGTACCTCCCACAGTCAGACTCTTATTGCATTGACCATGTTTTCAGCATTTACTTCAGTATTCAGTTCAGCATGGTATCTTCATGATTAGTAATTGGTCATTGCATCCAGCTTAGCTTTTAGTTTTCACTCAGTATATCTATTTCCATATTCAGTTTCTATTGTTCAACTTAGTATATATATCCTCTATGCTCAGCACATTCAAAGTACTGACGCATACTTTTGTGCTACATCATTGTATGATGTAGGTTCAGGCGCTCAGCATTCAGATCACGCTTAGTTCGACTTCCAGACCATACTCTGCAACTTCAGTGGTGAGTTCTCAAAGTTCGAGGATGTTTCTTAATGCTTTTTCTTTAGTTAGCTCATTATCAGTTTTCAGTATTTTTAGAGTTCGTTGGGGACTTGTCCCAGCAGCTCATCAGTATTAGAGGCTTTCAAACTTAGAGTCAGTATTCAATTGTTTTGGGTTGTTCCCCATTGATATTCAGTTATATTCTCACTTGAAGTTCTTTTAGTTTTGATTCACTTTACAGTTATGCTTCCGCTTACTTAGTCATATTTCAATATGCTTAAGATATACCAGACTCAGGGTTAGCATGGAGTCACTTGTGATCCTAGGTCTCGTGTTGCATCTAGGGGGTAACCTTGGGGTGTGATAAACTTGGAATAAGAGCATCAGGTACAAGAGTCCTAGGGTGTCTGAAAGCCGCACTAAGTAGAGTCTCTTTCATAAGTGTGAAGCGTGCCACACCTATGAGGGGGAGGCTACGAAGTGTTCTAAGAAAAACTTCACCTCTTTTGCTATTACTATCGTGGGTGAAGTGTGATTCAACTTATTCTTTCTAATTCATCATTATGTGTTTCAGATTATACCTCCTTATAGAGTTAATGCACGGAATGTTATCGCATGCAATACTAACGTCGTTCCTCCAGTCTCGAACCATGAGGTTACGAATGCAGAGTTCCGTAATGCGATCTAGCTATTTACTCAGATCGTAGCCAACCAGACCAATAAGAAGGCCCCAGTTCGTTCGAGACTTTGTTCGTATGAATCCGCCAGAGTTTCTAGGGTCGAAGGTTGGTGAGGACCCACATAACTTCATTTATGAGGTCAAGAAAATTCTTGAGGTAATGCAAGTGACTGGTACTGATTGTGTTGAGCTAGTATCCTATCAATTTAAGGATGTGGTTCACGCAGTGGAAAGACAACAGGGTGCGGATGCAGCTTCTATTACTTAGGATGATTTTACTGGAGCTTTTCTGGAAAGGTTCTCCCTAAAAAGGTTGAGGGAGGCTAAGGCCCATGAATTTATGAACTTGAGGCAAGGGTCGATGTCAGTCCAGGAATACAGGCTAAAGTTCACTCAGCTCTCCAGGTATGCTCCATAAATGGTTGCCGATCCGAGAGCACAAATGAGCAAGTTCTTGTTTGGAGTATCCGATCTGGTAAAGACTGAGTGTAGGAATGCTATGATATTAGGGGATATGGATATCTCTAGACTAATGACCCATGCTCTGCGGGTTGAGGGAGATAAGCTCAAGGAAATGGCTATGGATAACAAGAAGGCTAGAACGGGCAACTATGAATGCTCTCTGCAGAGGTCGTGCGGTGGAAATCGCTCACAGTTTCAGCAGAGGTCTATAGCCCCAGCACCTTCATCAGCTAGTGCTCCATCCCCCAGGTTTTGACAGCATCATAAAGGAAGGGCATCAAGCTCTAAGTCTCAGGGAAGTACTTCAGGTAACTAGACTTTTCCATCTTGTCCAAAGTTTGGTAAGAACCATTCGGGTGAGTGTTTTGCTAGCAGAGTGGGGTGCTTTGGGTGTGGTCAGTCTGGTCATAGGTTGAAGGATTTCCCTTCTGCCAGGCAAGGACAAGGAGGTAATAGGGCTCAGTCTACAACTTCAGCAGCGCCAACAGGTCACCCCACTCAGCAGGGTGCCTCGTACAAGTGGTGGTCAGCGCTAGAACACGTTGATGTTCTTCAGGCTCGCCAGGACCAGGAAGATTCTCCTGATGTGGTCACTGGTACGTTACAAGTCTTCCATGCATTGCTAGATCCAGGGGCTACACTTTCTTTTTTAACTTCCTATATAGTAGTAAACTTCGTTGTCAGTCTAGAAACTCTCTCAGATTCCTTCTCAGTCTCTACTCCAGTTGGTGACCCAGTTATAGCTAGACGGGTATACAGAAACTGCCCTGTCACAGTTTCCCAGAAATTCACCTAGCAGAGCTTGTAGAGTTAGAAATGGTTGATTTTGATATCATTCTTGTCATGGATTGGCTACATTCCTGTTATTCCTCAGTCGATTGTAGAACTAGGATCGTTCGGTTTTCGTTTCCAAACGAGCCAGTATTATAATGGAAGGGTAGTAACTCAGTGCCTATAGGTCGATTTATCTCTTACCTTAAGGCCAGGAAAATGACTTCCAAAGGGTATATCCATCATCTTATTCAGGTTAAGGATTCAAACTCTTAAACCCCAACTCTTGAGTCAGTCCCAATCATAAATGAGTTTCCAGAAGTATTCTCAGAAGATCTTCATGAAGTTCCTCCCGAAAGGGAAATCGACTTCGAAAGAGATCTCCTTCCAGATACCCAGCCTATTTCAATTCCTCCTATGGCTCCAGCTGAGCTCAAGGAATTGAAAGATCAGTTGAAAGACCCTCTAGATAATGGCTTCATTAGACCCACTATCTCTCCATGGGGTGCTCCAGTGTTGTTCGTGCGAAAGAAAGACGATTCTCTCAGAATGTCCATTGACTATCATCAGTTGAACAAAGTCACAATCAAGAAAAATAACCCGACTCCAAGATTGATGACTTATTCGACCAACTTCATGGTGCTAGTTGCTTTTCTAAGATAGACCTCAGGTCTGGCTATCATCAGCTCAAAGTCACAAATTGTGACATCCCGAAGACAGCCTTCAGGACTCGGTATGGTCACTATAAATTTGTAGTTATGTATTTTGGACTAACAAATGCTCATGCAGCTTTCATGGACTTAATGAACATGGTGTTCAAATAGTATTTGGACTTGTTCGTCATCATCTTTATGGATGATATCCTCATTTATTCTCGGAGTGAGGAAGAGAATGCGACTCATCTGAGAGTTGTTCTGCAAACCCTCAAGTATCTTCATATATTCGATAAGTTTAGCAAATGTGAATTTTTGTTACATTTGGTCCCTTTCCTTAGTCATGTGGTATCCAGTGAAGGGATCCGAGTAGATTCTCCGAAAATTGAGGCAGTAGAGCACTAGCCCAGACCCACCTCTCCAACTAATATCAGAAGTTTCTTGGGTTTGACTAGTTACTGTAGGAGGTTTGTTGAAGGATTTTCATCCATAGCTTCCCCATTGACTAAGTTGACTCAGAAAAAGGTCAAGTTCCAATGGCCAGATGAGTGTGAGAAAATCTTCTTAGAACTGAAGACCAGGTTGACTACAACTCTTGTCTTGACTCTACTAGATGGCTCGGATAGTTATGTGGTTTATTGTGATGCATCCATGGTCGGCCTAGGTTGTGTGTTGATGCATAAAGGTAAGGTCATAGCTTATGCTTCTAGACAGCTTAAGGTCCATGACCAGAACTACCTGACTCATGACCTCGAGCTTGCAGATGTAATGTTTGCCCTAAAGATATGGAGACACTACTTGTATGGTGTTCATGTTGATGTGTTCACAAATCATAAGAGCCTCCAGTATGTATTCACTCAGAAAGAGTTGAATCTTCGTTAGAGGACATGGCTTGAATTCCTCAATAACTATGACATGAATGTGCTCTACCATCCGGATAAGGCCAATGTAGTAGCTGACGCCCTCAGCAGACTATCCATGGGTAGTGTGGCACATGTTAAGGAAGAGAAGAAAGAATTATCCAAAGATGCACCGGCTTGCTCGCTTAGGAGTTTGCCTTATGGACACGTCAAATGGTGGTGTGATAGTTCCGAATGGGTTAGAATCTTCATTGGTAGTGGAGGTTAAGAAAAAACAGGATGGTGATCCTATATTACTTCAGTTGAAGGTGCAGTTCATCAGCAGAGAGTTGAAGTTTTCTCCCAAAGGGGAGATGGTGTGCAGTTCATCAACATCAGTTTTAGTCATCACGCCACAGTCATGCATTTATTCCCCTGGCAAGGTATATTGGGTTCTCTCGATGGGGCGTATATATCGGACTCCACGTTTAGCTCATGTTGTTTATGTTGGTTAATAGTACCTCTCATAGTCAGACTCTTATTTCATTGACCATGTTATCAGTATTTACTTCAGTATTCAGTTCAGCATGTTATTTTCATGATTAGTACTTGGTCATTGCATCCAACTCAGCTTTCAGTTATGTCCCAGTATATCTATTTCCATGTTCAGTTTATATTTTTTAGCTTAGTATATATATCATGCATGCTCAGTACATTCAAAGTACTGACACATACTTTGTGCTACATCGTTGTATGATGTAGGTTCAAGCGCTCAGCATTCAGATCACACTTAGTTCAACTTCCAGTCCATACTCACCAACTTCAGTGGTGAGTCCTCATAGTTCTAGGACGTTTTTTATGCTTTTTGTTTAGTTAGCTCATTATCAGTTTTTAGTATTTTTAGATTTAGCTGGGGATTTATCCCAGCAGCTCATCAGTATTACAAGCTTTCAGACATAGAGTCGGTATTCAGTTGTTTTGGGTTGTTCCCGATTGATATTGAGTTATATTCTCACTTGAAGTTCCTTTAGTTTTGATTCACTTTACAGTTATGCTTCCGCTTACTTAGTTGTATTTCATTATGCTTGTGATATGACTGACTGAGGGTTAGCTTGGGGTCACTTGTGATCCGATGTCCCGTGTTGCGTCTAGGGGGTAGTCTTGAGGCATGACATTTCTCTTGCTAATAGGATTGAATTGATTTCAGTTTTTGGGTTCTATAAATTTGACGATGAGCTTTGAAAGAATTCAAAGTTCTTCAATAGTTCTTCACCGTTGACTCATCAAAATTTCATGTTGCTGAGATTTTGAAGTGTCTTATATGTTCGGATTTTAGAATCATAATATGATTGTTATTGAAGCGGTTGAAAATGATTTGAAGATTATTATTTTTTTGGCATTACTCCATTGTTGCCTCTTGATATTAGCCTTATTTGGGTTGGATTGTGAGTTATTTTATGTGTTGTTAGGACAAAAAGAATATGGCTCCTTCAAACTAATCTCAACCCTCCACTTATCTATTCTTAGATTGGAATCAAATATTTAACGGGTGAAGGGTATATTTGGCTCAAAGTATAACGGTAAGGGTATTTAGACCGAAAGTATAATGAAGGGCATATTTAAACTATTTTTGATTGTACAGGGGTAAATATGACTCTTTTTCGAACTTTAAAACTGAATAAATGCAATTATAACAAATACTTAAAATAATATAACTTTACTTTTCTTGGAGAGTTTCTCTAACCGACAACCATCACTTTGAGCATCGTGATTATACAATGTATTGCCCATGTTTCCAGAGTCATGCTATACCTTGCCAGAGTAAAGGATGACTTAACTAATGGATCCAATATCTGAGCCCTTACTAGGGGCTTTCTGAGGAGTCGTCCGAATCAACGACACGATCCTATCCTTTGCTAGAGGCACAATTATGGGGTTTGGATTATCTGAACTCTTACCCAACTCGGTGCTCAATACTACTCCCAAAGTAATACAATAATGCTCGATAATTATAAAGATGTCCCACTTTAGGGGAAGGGTCCTACTTTAGGGAAAGGGTCCCACTTTAGACGAAAACTGAAAATCTGATACTTCGAGTCTATGCTAAATAATACTTTTTTAAAATGAACTCAACTTTAATAAACTTGATAAGCTTTTCTTAAAATCTTACTATGCTTTCTCAAATCTGAAATATTTTTCTTTAAAGTTGAACATGATTTCTTTAAGAAACTAACTATACTTTATTTCTAAAAAAATGCATCTTGATGCAAAAATATATTTTCTTAAAACTCTCCTAAAATATTGCGCTTAACGCAAAATATATTTTCTTGAAACTCTTCTCAAATAAATGCACTTGCGACTAAATATACTTTCTTGAAAGACTTCTTTAAATTCGGAATCTTACTTTATTTGTAAGGTTTTCAAGTAGCTTTTAGCTCGGAAGAGTCCATGTGGTATAAAAAGCATGAACAATAAATCAAAGATCATCAATGACATGAAGTACCATAATTTCGATAATAAAATCAAGAATCAACATTAGGTGAATAGAGAGAATTCAAAAATCATAAACTGTGGATAAAAACCCTAACATTGATCTTACTAACTGAAATTGTAGATGTAGGACATGAGGAAGAACTTAATTCTCACTATGATAGCCTTACATACCTTATACGCTCCATGCATCTTGAAGAAGAACTCTAACTTGATGAAGAATGATTAAAAAATCGTTTCTTGAGATTCTTGAATTAGTTTCTTGAAAATTCTATGGCCAGGGATTAAGATTTATATTAATGATTCATGATTATATGAAGAAATTTGAGTTGGAAAGAATGAAATTCTTGGAGGACTTATCTTGAAGAAGAATCTTGAAAAAAGATTTGAAAGAACGTTGCTTGTAAATCTTAGCTTTGATTTTCCTTAGAGTTTTGCCTAGGGGTTATGAGAAGGACAAGGGGGAATTAAGAGATGGAAATTTGATTTATTAGAGCCTTTTTGGAGTTAAGTAATTTGGTTGGGGTTTTTTTAGGGGTATAAGGACAAAAATGACTTTTTTTAGTGCTTTTCCATCGGCCAAAACGTTGTTGCACTGTGTCATGTTAGTAAATGATCATAACGTTTTACTCCAAACTTTGATTGATACAAACTTGGTGGCATTAGAAAGAAGACTCATAGACCTTTAATTTGACAGGTTATGGGTCACCTAACTCTTCATATTCTAAGAGATATGATCATTTCAAGTTGATTCAAGTAAAATCTTGTATCTGAACTCAATCGGTAAGGAATCTTTCAACTCAACTTTGTGTTGGAGGATTCTTATGACCTTAATTAATCTCTAAATATCTTCCCACACTAAAGAATTGATCTTAACATTTATGCACAGTTAAGAATCACACAGTACGACCCTATACGTATATGAAGAATGGTTTGGGTCTTAACTTAGAAATTTTTGAGGTGTTACAGGTTCAACATATTTACAAATCGATAGCCAGTAAGTCGAATCAATAAACTTCAAAACCGAACAGAACCGACCATCACGCAGCCCTAATTGCACCCTATCTCTAAACTTGTAACAATTACCCAATATAAAAGGCAGCCCAATGCATAGGGCATCTTGCATTAGCTAGGTCCAAAAAAGAACCAAACTCCAAAAAGTGTGATGTATACGGCCTAACCTAATGCAAGTATTAATGGTTGCTTCCACGACTAAAACTTGTAACCTATGGGTCACATGGAGACAACTTTACTGTTGCTCTCAAGTTCCCTTTAAATTACCAGTATCACTTTCAGATTTTATTTGTACGTCAGTTTCTGCTTTAATAATCTAGTCTAATTGTTCTTAGCAAAACCATCAATTTCCATTTCCATACAGTAAGACATTTGTAACCTTGCCTTTTCTGCTAAAAAATGAGTGTTGAACACAAATATGATTTGACAATCATAAACAACGATTAACTTTACAGAAATGCTGTATTTCAAATTACATACTACTACGAGTCTCACATTAATACTAACATCCCCTTTCACTTCTATACAAACTTGTTCACTGCACAACACCTGCCTTGGTATGTAAAGCAAAAACTTTGATCCAACTCAATAAGGGAATTTAATTTAGTTCAACCTTGTGCTATTCCTCCTTCCCCACCATTTCTTTTTCATTTTGTCACTGCCTCCTTCATCACTCCCCAGTTTATTCAGAATAACCTTTGTTTCTCTCAATCTTGATCCGTAATCTTTCTTCCAAGCTTCAAACATCTGCTTCAACCTCCTTAGCTCACGATCTGGACTCAAGTTAGCCTCAACTTGACCTGATTTTACTTCCACCAAGAACTTAGCATCGTCACCAAACACTTGACTCCTCTGCTCAAACTCCTCCGCTAATCGGCTTATGACACTAAGACCTGCGCTCATTGGTCGTACTCCATTGCTCTCTCGGGCCCTCTGGTTACTTCCTGTCTCCCAGCTAGACTCTTTCTCATCAGTTGGATTGACAGATGCATCAGAGTTCCTCCTGGAATCATCAAGGGCTAAGCTCCTTTTTGCAATGGAAAGACTTGACTGCAGCGATCTCATTTGTTTTTGCCATATTTCTTCCATGGATTTCATTTTCAACTCATACTCTGACCAACGATTCTCATACTGCTGTAGTCTCTGGTGAAGTATGTCATTCTCCTCTTCTTTTTCTCGTAGAGCAGCTTCAGCTCTAAGGACTCGACGTTGTAACTCTGCCAGGAAAGAAGACTTCACCAGCACCTCTTCTGACTCATTACCCTATAAGAAGCTAACTGGGATAAGAAACCAACAGAAGAGAATGGGCCCACTGCTAATTAAGATTTATGGTGTGCTTTTGTCAATAATGTTAACTAACAAACTTAAAAAGCAATGAGTGCACAGTAAAGAGACGTCACAAAAAGTTGTCATTCCCAATTTACAGCCTCCCATGATTACCTTTCTGCCTCCAAATTGTAACAGTCCAATGTCTCCTGAGCATCTTCTGACTAACCAGCCACGAATCACTGGAAAAAGAAATTCCAGGAGGTTAAAAACTATAACATTAAGTATAAAAACCATGTCAAATCTATTGGATGGGCAAGTCATAATATTGTTAAAATCATGGAGTAAATATATTACATTAATTCTACAAGCCTAAAATGTACAGCTATTTGTGCTAAACTATCTTACAGCCAATATCTGTCGTTTATCAGATCATGCAAACTAAAAACAAGTTACTCATGTCTGAAAAATTGCAGTGGAGCTTTAGCAATTACCAGATTGTATCACAATTGATGCATCATGAACATTTTCGTATGTCTTCCTTTTGGTCCTGCCTCTTATTTGCTTTTGTATACACACAGCTGCTTTGTGTCTCTGTAGTAAGATTGCATATTCTTTTCTAGCTTTCTCCCCACGTACAACTGTACAGACAAAGCATGCAGGAACAGAGTCATAAACCCTACAATAAGCCAATAACAGAAAAGCAAAAATTTCGAAGTTCAATCAAACCGACATGACTGAAGTGTAGCAATTCCTCTTCGAAAATGTTTGAGATCTCGGCGAGCTTGGTGACCTCTAAAACAACTTTGAACACGTAAGATGCCATGGAGAGTGCGATTTCTTGTATCTTCAAGAACTCCAATCTGAAAAGAGGTAATAAGAGAATTAACTCATTTTGAATTAGTATATGGAACAAATGAATGTATGCTCTTTAGTTTGGAGAAATAATTATTTTAACATGATCTTAATCCATTTCTATTGGACAGATTCTCAAATGGCATGGTCTATAGTGGACATCTCAATAAATGACGTGGATGGTTGGGAGCAATATTTCTTCATTTTTTCTTTTCTTCCTCCAATAAGTACAACAACAATAACATACCCACTGATATTCCACTAAGTGGAGTTTGAGGAGGGTAGAGTGTACGCAGACATTACCACTACCTCGTGGAGTTAGAGAGGCTGTTTCAGAAAGACCCTCGCTCAAGTGCATCAAAACCAAGTACAAGAAGAAGAAAACAATGAAGAACACATAGTAGTTAACAAGAAAAGCAGTGTAAAGTCTACATCAAGGAAACAGTAACAACAGAAAAATAGTGTGATAATCGAAACACAATAAACAACTCTTCCTCCAATAAGTAAAGTTGGAAAATAAAAGTTAGGATGGCAAAGTTTATGATAGAATGGGAAACAAAATTTCAAAAAGCTTGCTTTAGGAAATTGTGCAACAGATCGCATAATTTAGATAACTTGTTTCAACCATCTTTCTCGGGAATCCAATTTAGGAAGGGAAGACAGAAACTTGACTGACACAAGTACCGAATATATAGCATATATATGTATCAGCAGTTTCTCACTGAAACCCAAATGGACAGCAAACACAATTTTACATAATTTAATTTATATTTACATTCATATAGATCTAACAAATGCTGTAAGAAAAGAAAGCATCACACTGGCACATGTGTAAAGTGAACAAGAATGAGAACATCAGATGCACTTGGCCTTAAGCTAGTTCTGTTCCACCCTTCAATCACCTTTCATAGCAAGAAAGAAAGACATTGGACACCAGCAATCTACAAAATGTGATCTTTATATAATTCTTTTTTTTTTATTTGAGAAGGTAACAACTTGTATTCTATTCCAGAACAAAAACTCAGAACCTGCCACAACAAATTACAGGTTCCTAATTACAATTGTGGAGAGTAGCAGGAAGATCTTCAATCCTATAGCAAAATTTACAAGGAACCTAAAACATCTGTAACTGATTCTAGATCTTCCGTGTACTCCTGTTTACACCAAAAAAGAGACAAAACTAAGCAGTTCATCTTAATCT
Source organism: Solanum etuberosum (assembly GCA_029582245.1). NCBI lineage: Eukaryota > Viridiplantae > Streptophyta > Magnoliopsida > Solanales > Solanaceae > Solanum > Solanum etuberosum. Next base: position 18,663 of record JAJONR010001261.1, on the reverse strand, counting down.
TCTGGATGGAATTACTCTTGTTTTGGAAGCATCTGGGATTTCTTTCTTTCCACACAGACCACCAAATACAAGCCAGAATCATTTTCCATCTCTCTTTATGCCCAGTAATGCTTGCATAACTGCTCCATATCTTCAGAGTCTGGGTAACGTTCCTAGGCATAACCCATTTCATGCCCTTCAGATTGATAAAAACATTCCACAAAATGTTGGTTATTCTACAGTTAAGGAAGAGATGGCTAACAGTCTCTACTTCTTCTTCACCACATAGGAGGCATCTAGGACTCAGTTGCATATTTCTTTTCATAAGATTTTCCTGGGTCAAAACTGCCTGCTTAGTAAGGAGCCAAGTAAAACAAGACACATTGTAGGGGATTTTATTTTTCCATATCAGCTTCCATGGCCACCCATTCCTCTGACTATTACAAGGATTAAACTTCTTGTAGAATCTTCTGACACTGAAACTGTCTTGATTGTGATCCTGCCATCCCAGACTATCCTGTGCATCAGCAGTTCCTTTGAAATGCCCCAAGACCTTGTATAACTCCACCAACCTTTGGATCTCCCAGTCATTTAGAGGTCTTCTAAAACTCAGATTCCACCCTTGATTTGACCACATCTCTGCCTGTTACACCTTGGATTCGAGAATGGGAAAAATTTTAGTTTTTCACAGACCTGGTGCCAGCACAGACGACACCACCCACGGCCCGTAGGTGGGATGACGGTCCGTTGGTGGTGGCGTGGTTGACAAGATAGAATTATCTAAAAATGATTAGTTCCAATACTTTTCCGATGGTTCTCCAATGCACGAGTTGTAGGTAGGTCTCGTAGGAGAGTTCCAGACTTAGAGAAATTTTGAGGCCAAGAGTTGGGGCCTACGGCCGTGGTCCACAGTCCGTCGATGGACCCACGGGTCGTAGGTGTGGTCCGTCGTTAGGGGTCCACAATTGGTGGTCTCTGATCTCACCCACAACCAACTAGGACGGTCCGTGGTCTGACCAAAGGACCGTGGGTTGGACCGTGAGTGAGGTCGGCAGTTATTTTCCTTCAGGGCTTTTGGGTCTTTTCCTAATTATTCTAACCTAATGCTATGTCGTTTTACCTTATTTAGAAGCCTTATATAAACGTTTAACCCCAAAAATCTTCCAAATTAAGTCATTCTCTCAAATTCTCAAAAGAACAAGTCTTTCTCTCAAATATTTCTCTCTAGAAGAAGAAGGAAGCTAGGGTTTTCAAGTCAAGTCTCCAATTCCACCATTGAAGTCAAGCTTTTGGCATTGAGGTATGATAGTCTTCATCCATGGAGCCCTTTCCTCCATGGAGTTCCTAAATTCTCCAATTTATAAAGTTAGAAATCCCTAATTGAGTGAGAGTTTTCTTCTATGTCACTGGTTCTTTCAATGTTGATTTATTTGATTGTTTTAGATCTATTATGCATGAATTGAGAAGATTCCATGTTTTTAAGATGAATTCCCATGAACCCATGCCTAACCCATGTTTTCTAGATTATGATGATTGAAAGTGGGTTTTGAACTATGAAAGGGGAATTATGGAAATATGCATGTTTTTATGAAATTGATGAAATATGATGTAAGTTGCTTTGAGAGTAAAGCATATATGATGTTGTTGTTGTTAATTGTTGTGAAAGGATTTCTCACATAATTACACCATGCATAAATGTGAGAGGTTTTCTCACATAAAGGATTCTAAGGTTGAAAGGTCTTCTCACCTAAAATGAATCAAAGTTAAGGAGTTATTCTAATAATGAGGCAAGCGACGATTACCCATGACCTCCAATGATAAGACAAGTGGCGATTACCCATGTCTCATGAATGTTGAGGAAAGTTAAGAATAATGAATATTCCATGGGAGTTATGCTTAGCACCGAGTGGACAATTGGCGATTACCCATGTCCCATAAACCATGTGCCACCATAGGTTTGTCTAGATATACATTAGCTAGTGGATCCACGTAAGCTAGAAGTTCATGGTCCTTACCTTGGCAAGTGAGGACACCTCTTTTCGGTGTGGGGTAGACACTGGATTCCATGTTAATAGCTCGCATGGTCTTACATGTCGGTTAAAGGTAATTCTCCCACACTAATGAATCAAGGGTACTTAAGGAAGTATCTCACGAATGTTTTAAAGATGTTGGCTTGCATTGACCTTGTTCTTATGACTTATGTTTTCTAACCATTTTATCTCATGTTTTAACTTGGTCATTGCATGTTATGAAAATGTCCTTTTTAGCATGATTTCACATGTTTTATGCATTGCTATCATACTTGGTACAATTTTTGTACTAACGCATACTTTTGCCTAAATTCTCCCAAATGTAGGGTCCGACGCTCCAAATTTGCACTTCCGTGGCTAGGATCATTTAGTAGAAGTTGAAGATTGGTGAGTCCTCATGTTCCGAGGACCAAACCTTTATTTCATTTTGTCTTTACATTTCAGTTTTGAACTTGATGTACGGGTTACGTCCCGATAATTCTTATGTACTAGATGGCTTGAGACATTGTTAGACTTCCGCTTCCTTTTATGAACTTTTATGTTTTGGAATTGTCTTTTAAATTCCATTGAATTTCTATTATCTTGTATGATGTGTGCTAAGTGGCTTGTGTAGGGCCTCTCAGGGTCCTATACGTCATGTTGTGCCTAGGGTATACTCTGGGTCGTGACACTGTCACAGTGGCACTTTGCTGCTGGTTTAGGGTGAAAATATCCGGAAACAAGGTTTTTAGAGATCCTTGCTCTAGCCATCTATCTTCCCAAAAGGAGGTTTTCTGTAATACCTTAGAACTTAACAGACCTGGACAGCAGAAAATTGGGTGAACCACGGCAGGGTTCACGATCCGTGAAAGGGACCACGATCTGTCGTCCTGCTCGTGGTTCACACTCAGCCAAACTTGGTGGACCACGGAGCCCTTCACGGGCTATGGACCACCACACGAGCCGTGGTATGGCTCGTGGAAGCGAGGCAAAGCCACCAGGACTCAGGCGTTCAAACCACAGAGCCCTCCACGGGCCGTGGTACCTATGGCGGGCCGTGGATGGGTCTGTCATCCAGAACCAGTAGACCCTTAGCCTACGTGAAGAACCACGGTGGCCTTCACCGCTCGTGGTCCTTCACACGGTCCGTGAAGTGGACCGTAGTCAAGCTTACAAGACCTGAAGGCAGGGCAGGGCCACGACCATGACCCAGTCGATGGGCCGTGGTCTTAGTGACGGTCCGTCATACCCCTCGTAGTCGGCCCTCGTCAGCTTTTAAGTCAGGGTCGATTTGGTTTTTTTCTCTATGCATTGGGAATTTAAACTATGTCGTTTAACACCTAAACTACGTCGTTTTACTCAGTTTAAACCTAATAATCTAGTCAGAACCTAACCAAAATCATTATTCACCAAAATTCATCGAATTTAGAGCAAAAATAAGGGGAAAGTCGACCAGCCCTCTCAAGAACACGCAGCAGGTTTTCTTCAGTTCCAGCCCCGAAATCAAGGGATTTCTCCGTAGATTTCGTCACCAGGTATGTGGGATTTCACTAGTGGGTTCCTTTCATCCGCTAGGTCCCTAGAATTCAATCAGATTCTTGATTCTCCATATTTTGTTTAGACCTAGGGTTTCTAAATCCTTGGATATTTGTTGTGATTTAGCTGTTGTAGTATTCGTAATCAAAATATCATGTTTTCTTAGAATCGTTGTTTAATTCCTAGTGTTAAACTCAGAACCCTAGTTTGTGTAGATTCCCCTAGTTCATGAATTGCACTTGCTAGGTTAGTTAAATAGATAATCGTGCTTCAAATTTCGAATGTCTCATTGTCAGTACATAAATGTTGCATTCTCAGTTAGCATGTCAGTATTTTGAGCTATTCAGTTGCATTTCAGTCATAATGCATCATTTACATATTCAGTTGGGAGTAGACTTAGCACCGAGTTGGACTAGGGATCAGCGTACCCTCGTAGTCCCAGAACTACGTGCCCCCGTAGGATATAAGTCCCCTCAGTGGGCATCAGATTTAGTGATCACACTAGTCATGCCTTTATACCCCTAGCAAGGTATATTGGGTCCTCTCGATGGGGCGTATACATCGGACTCCACGTTTAGCTCACGCGGTTTTATGTCGGTTAATAGTATCTCGCACAGTCAGACTCTTAGTGCATTTGACCAGGTTTTCAGTATTCAGTTTAGCATGTCATGTTCATGATGAGTACTTGGTCATTGCATTCAGTTCAGCTTTTCAGTTATCTTTTCAGTATTTACAGTATTGCTCAGTTATGTCTTGTTTCAGCTTGTATATGTTTGTTCAGCTTAGTACCTATATCCTGCATGCTCAGTACATTCAAAGTATTGACGCATACTATGCGCTACATCCTTTTATGATGTAGGTTCAGGTACTCAGCATCCAGATCGCGCTTAGATCGATTCTCGATCCGCATTTCAGCAGCTTCAGTGGTGAGTCCTCATACTTCGAGGACAATAGACATGCTTTCAGTTTAGTCTTTACATTTCAGTTTCAGTTTTGTTAGAGTTAGCTGGGGGGCATGTCCCAGCAACTCAACTCAGTTAGAGGCTTTTCAGACATAGTATTAGAATCAGCTTGACTTGTTAAGTTTGATCTTTCAGTTGTTATTAAACTCTTAGTATGGTTTATACATTCAGACTAGTTAGGTATTCCCCATTTTCAGATAACCACTGTTTTAGCTTCTGCATAGTTCTTGTTATTTAGTTATCTTTCAATACGCTTATGATATGCCAGACACAGGGTTAGCTTGGGGTCACTCGTGATCCTAAGTCCCGTGTTACGTCAAGGGGGTAGCCTCGGGGCGTGACATTTTCCTACCATTACCCAATTTAATATTGCAGTTTCCTCTGAGCTTTGGCCAATGGTTTATGATGGCTCTCCAAAGGCTTGATCCGTAAGTGCTAGTGACCATTTTAGTTATCCAGAGATCCTCCATTTCATATTTAGACTGTATTACATCTTTCCACAGAGCTTGCTCACTGGAAGCAAATCTCCACAGCCACTTCATCATAAGGCACTGGTTTTGGATTTTTAAATTCCTTGTCCCTAATCCCCCTGCCTGTTTACTCTCAATCAGAGTATCCCACTTAACCAAGTGGAATTTCTTGGTTTCACTATTTCCTTCCCATAGGTGGTTCCTCCTCAAAGCATCAAGTCTGTCAATAACACCATCAGGAATAGGAAAAGCGACATCATATAGGTAGGCATGTTGATGAGTGTTAATCTTCCTCCTAAAGAAAGGTACTGGTGCTGATGCTGAAAAATGTTGTAGGAGAGCCATCTATTAGCACTGAGAATTTCACGGTGCTGATGCAAAACTTCATCCATCTTAACCATCTACCTCCAAAACCCCTTTTAGAAAGAGTCTCCAACAGGAACTTCCAATTCAGGTGGTCATAAACTTTTTGAATGTCCAGCTTACATAGGATACCTGGGACACTGCTTCTAGTTCTAGCATCAACACACTCATTAGCCATAAGAATGGCATCCATTATTTGTCTCCCTTTTATGAAGGTCAACTGTTGGGGTCCACCATTTTGTGCATAACCATTTTGATTCTCTCGGTGAGTATTTTGGAGATGATCTTGTACACGCCACCAATTAGGCTAGTGGGTCTGAAGTCAGTGAGCTCCTTAGCACCCATTCTTTTTTGGAATTAAAGCCAAGCCAAATAGGTAGAATTGAAGCTTTTCTCAAAGACACATCTCTCATGAAAGTTCTTGACTGTAGCAATCACATCTTTTCCAATAACCTCCCAACAACGGGTATAGAACGCCATGGTAAAACCATCAGGACCAGGAGCTTTGTCACTAGCACAAAGTTTGATACTTTCCCATATCTCTTGGTCCTCAAATTCCTTCTGAAGCATGAAATTATTTTCAGCATTAATTTTGTGATCCATCCTGCACCCACCTGAAGGTCTCCAAGTTTCTGTTTCAGAATATAAGTTCTGATAGAAAACTACAATTTCCTTTTTTATGTCTTCTGGATCATTAATTGTACTAAATACTTTTCTTCTCCCTTTCTCTACAGATGTAAATTGTAATACAGATTGTACAACTCCCAAGTGAAAAATCCGTACAATTCCATGCAAAACAAAACTTTAAACGAAAAAGAAACGAAGTAATGGACTAAATGTCTTGGGGAAGTCTAGAGGAGAGAACAAGGTAGTTGCAAAAGGGTGTATGAGCCTCAATTGTACGATACAGGATACTCATAGGTAATGACACGTGCCGGCAGTAGCATTAAATAAAGACTCACGGTCACGGATTATAGATCTACACAGATTGACCATATTGACAATTAAAAGCCCAACAGAAGTGCACACAGGGAAGGGAGGAGAGGCAAGAAAAATGGGAGCAAAAGAGATAAATTCATAATAGTATTCCTCACCTGTCCAGTTCGGAAAAACAACTTTGTGAAACCAACTTGGTACATATCGGGCAGAATATTGAACTGATGCAATATTGCAACCGAGACACTGAGAGGATCTTGTGATGCAACATGGTCTAATAAAAGAAATCCGTACCTGATGTAGAATTCCATTGATGAGAGTAAGAACTCAGGCATACCGAGAAATAAACATAAAATTTAAAGTATTAGTGATAATACTCCATCCTACCTTCTAGCAAACTTCTGATGGGACATTCTGGTAGGAAACCCAGATCTTGATATCCGGACTACCTCTAAGACACCACAACATCGTAACTGCTGCAATACAAGTCCTTGCTCATACTTTCCAGGAGACTGAAAATTGTTGGGCTTGATACAACGTATGAAATGTGGAGTCGTGTTCTCTAGTCGTTGCATTAGTTGGAACAATTGTCCCTACAAGCAAAAGAAGAATCAAAATGGCAAACATAAGTTGAATCCCACTAGGTCATGAACACCCTTCCCCCAACACAAAGAACAAACTCCTTCATGTAGCCCCCAAATCTAGGTAAATTGCTACAGTCAAACAGTAATAATTTTGTCATATAATAACTCCTTTAAACCACCAGTCCACCAACAAGTTTATCTGGATTATATGATTGTTGAATATAATTCAATAAATCAACCAAATTTAATTTATGTTAACCTGGATACCCAACAGTGACGTATAAAACAAGCTTAGCAAAATCTTAACTACATTTGACCTGTGGTTTTACTTGAATAAATATTTAGGAACGAACCTGAGAGGGTAGATACAGCAATAATACATTACATTGGTGATAATTTTACACTCACTTTTTCTTCTGTTTTCCTTCCTGTAGTTTCTGCTTAAATTTATCATATGGTGGCCCCTAAAGGTATTGTCTATGCAAGACATAAGCAGGAAGCAAGTCAGTTACTTCCCAGCTTTATTTGACACAATTTTGACTAATTAGTTTGGGGAAACCAAACTTGCTGTAATTATCACAATCTCGCCTAGGAAACCCTATGAAGTTCTTTTTCTTTCTGAAGTCCCAATGTATAAGATTCCTCAACCAACGCATTCAACTTCATGTGTTAGATAGTTCCATTGAGTCTCTGCATCTATCCTTTTCTTTTGTCTGAACCTTTGTTTTATTCGGAAACAAGATTTGGCTCCGGAATGCCCTTTTTGTCGGTGTTTCTCTAAAATTGAAAGCAATAACTTAGTACGTTTCCATACCAAAGCTCAATCTTTTTGTTTCGACAAAAGCATTTGGACCATATCAGCATGTTATCAGATTTCAAATCAACTGACTTCTGTTTTTTTCTTTTTCTTTAGTCAAGAGAAAAGAAGAAATATAAGAAAAAAAGGAGATCCTTGTAGATATGTAAAAATACCTTGAATTTTGTGGAAACACTTAATTTCTGGGAGTCTGCTCCACCAGATTTGTACAATGGGCCAACAACAGGCTTCTCAGATTGAGAAAGCATATTTGATGCAAATGTTTGAGGAAGGTGGTACTTGCAAGAAGATAGAAGCTGAATTGAGTTGGAGTGCAGTAAATCACGATTCTTCTCAAGAAATCCAGTTGTATCATAAGTTACCTGGTAACAAAGAACTATTACATTTCCCGGAAGAAATAAGTAAAACATAAACAAGTTATTCACATCATTGCATTAGATAGCCTGAAATTATTTGGGGGGACGGGGATGTTAGCAAGTGAAATGGAACAAAACAAGTAGGTCATAAACAACCATACCTCCCCTGCATAATGGCTTACTGTAAAAGCCTTGCCTCGTTCCCCTCTGAAACAAAGATTAGAATTTAGATGCTGCTTGAGTTTATTGGCAAATGACATGTCAGTGCCATTAGGAAAGGTGGACTCCTCGTCTAACAGAGATAACAAACCCAGCGGTTTCTGCATAAAAGAGAAGTTTCAATACGCTGAAGTTCAGCTGAACCAGATATATACTTCAAGAAACACTAGACATGGAAGGCCTCCGTTGTGGCGACTTGGTTCCTCTATCAGCATAGACATTTCACTTCATATTTCAGGCTTAAGTAATACCAAGAACAAAACTTAGGGAATAACATGCTTTAACGAATGTGACCACATAAAATGTTTTATGAGAACTCCTAAAATCGCTAAAGAAAAAGTAAAAGAAAACAATTTAAATGGCTAAGAACAGTTAGACTTATTTAAGAGACTGCACACACGAACCTTCTCAAACAGATTTAGACAATCTTGGTTGTCATCAAAATCAACTTTAGTCCAATCAATGCCATCTTGAATATACTCCTGGAAAGAAAGTCAGCTGTTAATGAAGAGTTAAATATGGCTATAAACAAATAAAACAAACTAAAGCTCCTGGAAACTGACTAAACCACAGCCACAAGCATCCTTCTAGTTGCCTAATTGGCAAATGTAGTGCCATGCATGTCAGAGTAAAAGTGCTGCCCCCTAATTCTGCTTGGTGGATTAGCAAACAGTATTTATGTTTAACACCAAAATATCCTTATTCCACCATAAGCTTTGAGACTCCTTAGGCTAACAACTACTGGATTGCAAATCAGTATTGTCGATATATATGATCAACATGCTAAATAAGCCTTAAATAGGTAGAAGCAAATATAGAAGATCAACCTGAGGCAGGTAGAATCAAATTAAACAAAACCCCTTGAATTCAGTATGTTGGTGTCACAATTATCTTTCTATTTAATTATTACTTTGATAAATTCTGTGACAATTAAAATGTTTGGAGCAAACTTACCGTATATCTTTAGTAAATGAACAAAGAACCAAAGTCAATAAATGTAACCAACAACAATCATAAAATTGATCACCTGTTTTCAAGCAGAACTGATATCTTCCCGTCACAAAATTATATTCCAAATCAAACAGGAGAAAGTATAATCAAGTAACACACCCATTCTCCCACAAACTTTCTGTAAACCATTAAAAAGGCCTGCTTCTGTTTATCTCGTTAATTGTGATTATGCTGAGAGATGACTAACGAGAAAATATCCACCCAATTCCTAATTGAAAGATCATTCTATTTGAGATTCAAAAAAGAGGTTGAGAACAATTCTCTCATTCACAAAATTATCACTGTTCTCACTAGTATCTGGTGAACATGGCAACCCTTTTAATTATTCAGTATAAAAGCTTATTTTGGGATAAAAATAGTGATGCAAAAAGACAGAAGAAGGCATTTTTAATAGCTGTACTAAATCAAAGGTGGATATCATATGAAGCAAAAGAGAAAGCAAATTTGGATAAGGGTGATGGGAGATTATCACCTCAGGAAGAGGAATCAAAATCAGGATTGGAATAATATGATACAAATACCGTTTTGGGTACTCACTTTGAAGAATTCAAGTCAGAATCAAACTAAAACTATCTCCATCCCATCCTTTACACAAGAGAAACTACTAAATCGTCAGGGTTCAGATTTACAAACTTGAGCTTCCTCACAGAATAAATATCTTTTAGACAGGATGAAAAAAGTGCTCAAAACTTGGTCTGAACATTGCACAAGATGACAGACAGGTGGAAGTAACAGAGTCAAATCCAAAAAAAAGAAACAGAGCAACAGGAGGGAAATCGAAAGATAGCAACTTCTAAAATCCACAAAATGAGTACAGCGGGAAGACCAAACTAAAGGGAATAATAAGCTTATCTTGATACTCAAGAACATTTTTAATTTTAAAAAATTAGGATAAGTCCCAAAAATACTTATAACCGAGGGTCTGCATTGGGGTATCATGAGATCATGGGTAGTCTTTGATGTGTTTTGTCCCAGGGCAGTGGCTTCTGCATGGGCAGACATTTTGGGTAAATTCAAGAAGTAGTAGCCATCCACCGCTGCGGCTGCTCATCTGATTATCACAATTAGTGTTTATTCTAATCTTTCTTAGAATATTAAGTGTAAATGAAAGCATATTGAGTCAAGAGTAGTGTTCTTATGTGAGATATTGTTCCATATTGAAAAAACACCACATGTATCTTGTATTTTATCACCTAAAATTGGTGTACCTTACACTCATCAAATCTAAGTTGCTCTCACTCGGGTGCGGTTGTCTGGTATGGGCGTAGATCTAGAGGTCACATCCTTAAGATTCGAGGTACTGGTCCAGGTAAAGATACGGATGGGGGTATTCGGCTAAAATAATTCAAATATCTAAATATAGATGTGTAAAAGTATGTCTAAATTATTTGTTGCTAGTGGGAGGTGGCAGACTGGCAGGTATCAACATGGAATTAGTTGAGGCAGGTGAAAGATGACCCGGAAACCATGGTTATCAAAAAAAGATCTAAATTATGAGACAATATGTGAGAAACTTACAAGGTATTCTGAGGAGAAAATATTGAACAAGAGGAGAATCTCAGAAGGAGATAAAAGGAAAAGGACTAACATAGAAATTTCAATATACTACAATGTATTCCATTTTCTTCAATTTCACCTTGACTTTTGCTTTGATTACTGAAATCATTGCATTTGTCCCAAAATTTTCTCCGTCAATTTTGGTCAAAGTACCCAAAATTGGTTGACTAGATCCGGTACGGATCGCACACCCACGTCGTGTCGACATGGGCACGGCACCGAAAGTGAAAAGTCCGAGCAATTTAGTATCAAATCATTAAGTCTTCAAAATATTCTTATCTTCTAACATCGTATCAGTGTCTCAGCAATTTTGGCCAAGTCTACGGTAATTTCAGCACTTTCTCCTACCAGTGCTCTTTTGTGTCTGCTCAGCAAAGTGTTTTCTTCTTTCCTTTCTTTATCAATGGCCACTTCGGCCAGTGGCACTGCATTTTTTTCTGGCTACTGCTCTAGTAGCACTACGTGTCTTTCTAGTGACCGCTCTAGAGCCTCTCCCAACCACTGACTTCCAGAGAAATTGCATTTCTTTTCCTGTGATCGTTAAATTTCAAAATGCCTCTTTCAGGTAACTGTTCTGACAGCGCTATGCAGCTTTCCGGTGATTGTTCTCATGCAAGATTTGAGGGGCCATAGATTTTTAGGCAAGTTCCCCAACATGTTTTTTAGCATTATTTACTTCATGTGTTTTAAAATTAAACAAACTGGATTTGGTTTTCCCACTTTACTTTGGTGAAAAAGTATTTCTTTTATTGTAAAGGTCAGAATATTAAGTGTTGGCGTTTAGAAAGAATGACTAATGTTCTTGCATAAGATATCGTCCCACACTAGACAAATATCATGTCTTGTTTCTAATACCTATAAATGAATGTGTCTTGTATTCATCAAGTCTTTGATAAGTTTCTTCCCTTCTCTTATCTTCTCAAATCCTTCTTGCGATACTTAAGATTCACATAGATACAATAGGTGATGCTGGGTACAGTGAAGGAAGCTTTGCAAAGTTGGACCCATAGAAGGGGGAAGAGAAGCTCGAGGGTATGGGTGTTTCCCCTTCAGGAATCATGTGGGTCATTTGGAAAGAGAGGAATAGGAGGGCATTTAAAAGGGTGGAACTAGATTTTGTAAAAATGCATAGTGTTTTGTCTCTAGTTTCTTTTTGGTGTACCTATGAGATCCCTATTTGTATAGAGGTTTGGATCTCTCTTTTTGAGAACCCTATTTTGACATAGGTTCTCTTCTTTTGGTATATGGCTCGCATACGGGGTTTCCCTCAATTGTTAGTAAAACTATTTACCTTATCAAACAAAACAAAAAACTTAAGATTCACGTTCTTTAATAATGCAAACCAACAGTAAAACTAAAAGCTTCCTTCTGCAAAGCAATAAGAAAATAGAAGATGGACGACAGACAAAACCAGACCACCTTCACTGTGGTTCAATGACTTAAGATATCTAGGAGAGTAAAGTTTTCAATACTTGGGAATTAAAATTCAAAAACCCGACTCATAGTTAATCGATAAAGATTGTTCTTGATAAAATTGAAATTAAACACTTTCACATCATTTTGTAAAACTCAATTAGGTTAACTTCCCCAAGCGAATTATCATCTGTTGTTCCTTCCAATAACAGAAAGCTGCTATCGAAATGCCTCTTATTGGAAAGAATAACTAATAGATGTTTTAATACTTAGGAAGCAGAACCACTACCAATGTGAAAGGAAAAAAGCTTTCTTGATCTGACTTCTAAGAGGCTGCATCATGCTCAGCCAGGCTTATATTGTACCACCGAACTTCTATTCACTCACATTGATGATGCTATTCCTCTTGGGACATTTATTAAAAAAGGAAGTTTAAAAAGTGCATCATGTTAGTTTAAAAAGAAATCTGTTGTCACTATCTGTTTAAAAAGTGGAACTACAAAGCAGTATGTTTATCTAAAACTTTTTAGATGTTAGAAAGATAGTTAAAATTCTCAGCCATACTTGGCAAATGGATTCTAGATTGGTATCTATGGTCTCATGCTGTAAAAATAAGTACTCCCTCTGTCCCTTATTTTGTGTCATTGTTGGACTAGAAATGGAGTATAAGAAAGAAAGGTTTTTTTAAATTTGTGGTCTAAAACAAGCCAGACATTTATATGGCTATAAATCATCACATTAAAAATAAAATGGAAATTCCTAAGTTAAATTATTCTAAACATAAAAAGGTGGCATTCTTCTTGGATAGACTAAAACAAGAACTCAGGAAGTGTGCCGCATATATTAGGGAGACGGAGTATATGAAACTACTTGATCTAATATTTACCATATGAAGTCTCACATGTCGAAATAGGCATACAGTAAGAGCTGAAATCTACTACTCCCTCCGTCTCATTTTATGTGGCGATGTGTGACTAGGCACATAATTTAAGAAAGACTTTGAAACTTGTGGTCTAAAACAAGTCATAGACATTTGTGCAACTATAAATCATCTCATAAAGCGTAAATGAAATTTTATAGTTAAATTGTTTCTAAATACAGAAAGGTGTCATTCTTTTCGGGACAGACTAAAAAGGAAAGTGTGCTACATAATTTGGGGCATAGGGAGTAATATTGTATGTTCAGAGCAATGGAAACACCTGTAGCATATGATAATGGAAAACAATAGGAAACCAACCTTATCCAACCACAGCTAGCAGAATACAACACACCTATTCCACCTCCCCCCACTTTTCTCCCAACAGCAATCTCATAAGTAGCATCCAAGTTACAAGTACTAAAAATAGAGAACCTAGCAAAATCAAAGAATTCAAAGATCTGCAATCTCTAGTAATTTGACATTAAATTAAACCTATAGCTACTGCAGAACATCCTCTTCTTCCCCCCAATAAGCACGCTGAGAGTTTTTCTGCGTTGTTCTTACATGTTTTTAGCCTAGAACAAAAGCCTTTGCATTCTTTACATGGTTGCCCACATTCAATCAAAATCATCAAGGAGGGAAGAAAACAAACAGAAAATGACATGTGCCTCAAGTGCAGATACTTATTTAACAGGTATCAAGATCTTGAAAGCCTGAAAGTCAGGTGCAAATATATTCAACCACGGCATCAGTTTCTAAAAGGATTGAGTAAAGGGGTCATCACCTCCTGTTCCAACTTGAACAAGTGACGGTTAAAGTGTTGTTGCAACCTTTCATTGGCATAATTAATGCAGAACTGCTCAAAGCTGTTCCTCTGGAAAGGAAATCAAAGTCAGCATAATCAGAAATAAAAGAAAGATGAACTAACCAAGCATTATAAACACAATACCTCGAATGATTCAAAACCATAAATATCAAGAATGCTGATAGATCTTCCAGTTCGACGTTTGCCAACTGCAAGTGACTTGTTTATTTGTTCAACGAGCCAGTCAAACAGACAAGAATAAATTGATTTTGCCAATGCATCTCTTGTGTCAGTAGCCTAACAAATTGGCAGAAAGATCAATTGTTAAAGGACTTCTTAAATGGTCCATTCGGTCAAATGCAACTAACAAGCTTTCAGCAGGCCATATAATAAATCATTACCTGAGATAGTGTTAGCTTTTGGACAATATCATCATTTCTTACTCTCATTTTTCGAGTTGATAAAGCTAGTTTTAGCTCTTCCACACCACACCCGATTAAAGTTGAAACAGTTGTTAGGCCTACAGAATTAGACATCAAATAATAACATCAAAGAGTCAACAATAAAGCATGATACCATTGTAATTTCTTGGAAAACTAGACAGTTCTAACTGACAAGGATAAGAAGATTCTCCTAACATACTTTAGATTGATATACAAAATAATCACCAGCGTCTTAATCTCAAATTAGTTGAAGTTAGCTACATGAAACTTCTATAGCCATTCTACTCTAATTATATCACTAATTGTTAGGCATATCCTACTTGCACGGCTTTAATTAGTCTAGACAGACTCCTCCCTGAACATCGACCTAATATAAGTGCAACAACTAAGTAGGTGATTGGCCATAGGATTTGGGACCCCACTTACAAGTTTTGATTTGGAATCAGCGTTTGTTTATGAAATCTGCACAAAATTTCAACTTCAATTTCAAATCCCAAAGTTTCCAAAAGTAGAATTTCAAATTCCAAATTGTGATTTCAAATTTTTTGAAATGTAAAAACTTGACCCATAAATTATATACTTTACAAAAAAAGAACCCATCATTTTAAGTTTTACAACAAAAAAATTCATGCTCGACGTGAAGAGATTGTTCATACGATGTGGAAGGATTATATTAAAGGATAGTTGGTTACTACTATTGTTGACTAGTGGATCTTTGTAAGATCATGTGTATTTAAAGGTTTATATTTGTAATAGCATGTAAATGCAAGCATTTCTTTATAAAAGGAAGGCATAATATATAAACATGATCCTTAACTTGGCTTCAACTGACATCGATGACCTTTAACTTTGGGTGTGCACAAATAGGCACTTAAACTTGTATAAAATTGAATAAGTAGACACACGTGTCTTATGTGGCATAATACATGTAGGACGCTACGTAGGACACAAAACTGCCATGTAGGACGGCATGTAGGATGAATGTGTCTATTTGTTCAATTTTATACAAGTTTAAGTGTCTACTTGTGCACACCCAAAGTTAAAAATCATAGTCGCCAGTTGAAGTCAAGTTAAGGGTCATGTTTATAATGAAGATTTGTGATTTATTAATGCATCACCTTAGATATTCCAATACCTTGTTTATGAACTATGGGTTTTTCATTTAGTACGATTGTATAAGAGTTGGGGAAGTTTGATAGTTTTCACAAATTGTGGGGCTTTTATGTTCAAGAGGAAAAATACACCTTAAGAAATCCAAATTGCACGTCCAAAAAAAATTCAACTTCAATTCAACATGATTTCAAATCACAACTTGAAATTATGTCCAAACGGGCCCTAAATATGTCACAAGTTGGTATTGCTCGTGTATATCCTTTTGTTGAGTTACAGGTCCCACATAGGTATAAAGTGATACCCTAAGGATTGATACCAGTAATGTACATCCACTTTTGTTGATACTCAATTTTTTCCACACGATATTGGAACCAACTATTGGTAAGCCCATCTGCGTACTCATAAGTCAGCATTCAAATTAAAATTGAGTTATATAATACTCAACATCTGGTGTAAAAGGCATCTTAAGGGGTTTATAAGGGGATGGGTCAGTCCACCAACAGCCTTAAGGTTTGGTTAAATATTCACATTCTTTCTTTCCTTTTTTATCATTGTGTTATATTATAAACTAATCGGAATTGATTCCGTGAAATTATAGATCATTGAGCTTTCCTCTATAATATATATCAATTTATTATGATGATGATTCATAATCTGATAATTTTGAAGCTAGTTGTCAACCTATTGCAATCATCCTCTTTTATCCGAACTTGGAACTAGATGCGCTCTGCAAATGACTATAAATAGAAGTTGAAAACTAGTGTTTTATGTGAGTTGAGGAAGGCAATACTAAATAATGCCTTAAGGATTCTAAAATTGTTATGTGAAGACTAAAAGTTGGTCTAGTATCACACGATCACATTACATCCAAAGAGCATGATTATGTGACTTTGCTTTATCAATTTTTTTACTTTTCTTATATGTCCCATAGTTAACTACATATTTTAACTTGAGTCAACCAAAGTATTACAAATCAAAAGGGGTAAAGGAAGGTGTCCAAGAGAGAATAAGAGTGACAGGAGGAAATAATTGCAAACAATCCCTACAGACATTACCCAAAAGGAAAAAACTACCGCCTACTAGGAATTGGAAAGGCTGCAAATAGCTGAAGTGATTATCTTTTTACTTTCCAAATTACCTTCATCCACAACTGGCTCAGCATGGTTTTCATTATCGACGGCTGTAAAATAGATATTTCCAAGCCATAAAACTGCAGCTAGCATCGAAAAAACACTCTCTTGATCCTCCTTGCTGATATGGACAACATCGAGTGCTTCCTAAAACAACACTCCATATTTAGCTTCTCAACAAGTTTTAAGGAAACAAACAAGATCAAAAGTCAATTGACTTAAAGATAAAAAGTGAAATCATTTTTTCATGGAATAAGGATCAAACATGACTTTGGCGACTGGAGGAATATTACCATTACAATACGAAATTGTTCAGCATCATCAACCCCAGAAATTGAGTGGCAATTGCTTTGCCTCAAATAGTTATACTCACTCACATCCTTCAAATTTAATTTTTCTGCAGATGACGCACAAAGAGAGATGAAATAACACCTAAGGTGTCTGACAAATATAGTAATAACTTGTAACTTCAAAACAAAGTACTCGGATTTAAGTTTATATTAGGCATAGTACCGATCAGAAACCACTATAAATCTAGCACATACTATCATTCAATCCAAGTTCCATTTTTGTTGAGTTGTACCTGCTTTGTACATGCAATTCTCGTCCAAAACCTTTCATATATTGATATTAAGCTGCATTTGCATGTGCTAATGTGCATTGTAACTAAGGCGAACTATCTTCTTCTGAAGATAATCCACAGGTAGTTAACAGTTTCTATGACATTTACTATAAACAATGGAAGTGTCAACCAAAATTATGGAGCAAACATATAACAGCCACATCATAAAGGAAAAACATCTAGAAAAAATGTATTGACAGATCATACAACGAAAATCTCACCAACGTATATATTTATCAGTTCATACCTTTGAGAGCTCCTGGAGCTCCTGCACAGAGCTGATAAAATATATGATATGACCTTTCTCCCTCGCTACATTGAACCACTCTGGACTGTTCCATAAAACTTATTCAATAAGTGTATATTACAAAAAATAAGATTTGCTGTTGATCAAGGCAACTCAAAGGGAAAAAGTACCTTTTCAAGTAGAACTGTGAAGATCGAGAAACAATGACAGCAGTCAAAGGAAAAGTACAAATACATGTCAGCCACTTGATTTGACTTTTAGTACAAAAATTTCATTTCAATGAACTCATACAGATTGCTGTCTTACATGTTTGAATATTAGCCCCAGATATTTTTCCAGTCTCACTAAAGTGAATCTCAATAAGCTTCCCCTGTCAACAAATAGTCAGCAATTTCTCAAAGACTCGGCAGACATCTTGAAAAATGATTACACAGTAAAATTCAGTTCTGGTTATAGGAAAACTACTTACAAATCGACTTGAGTTGTCATTTCTTAAAGTTTTAGCATTGCCAAAGGCTTCTAAAATCGGATTTGTTTTCAGAATCTCATCCTCTATTCCACTACCACCTCCAAGGGCAGCCAAGTATTGCATTGCAATCTTTGCTGTTTCAGTTTTGCCAGCTCCGCTTTCCCCACTGGGTATGAACAAACCAAGGACTATTTTAGGATACAGATTATATAAGATAACTTAATGCAATAAATTAGTACTCACGAATTTCTTGAAAGTCAAAATATATCACAAGCATTATAGGAAGTCAAAGAGGATCGTATGTAATAAGCAAGA
Organism: Solanum etuberosum; assembly: GCA_029582245.1. Classification (NCBI taxonomy): domain Eukaryota; kingdom Viridiplantae; phylum Streptophyta; class Magnoliopsida; order Solanales; family Solanaceae; genus Solanum; species Solanum etuberosum. The sequence continues at coordinate 388 of JAJONR010001261.1, read as the reverse complement.
AGTATTGTAGATATAACTACTAGTCAGAGTCTACACAAAAGAACGTATATTAGTCTAACTCCAGCTAGCAGGAAATAAGCACAATAAAAAAGGCCAATCAGCCTAAATAATAAAAATGCATGCCTACATGTAAGCCACCAAGTGAAAATAACAAATTACCAAATTAATCATCCACTTTCCACTCTGAGTTTACCAAAAGTGATCTCTGATGTGCTGGCATTTGACAGCACGTTTGATCCTTTTAGCTATGAATAATTGTGAGTTCTTAAGCAACAAAGTGTCTTTTAATAGTTTTTCTACTGTGTTAGACAGGAAATAAGCCAAGACAAGAAAGTAAAATGAAGCAAAGTGTTGCTAAAGGAAAGCTTCGGGGGGGGGGGGGGGGGAG
>JAJONR010001260.1:0-122647 GCA_029582245.1 Solanum etuberosum | reverse complement strand
ACAGACCCCTTGCTTGTGTGAAAGGTTACCAGACAGCTATTAATCTATAACATGATCTTGCATATTTTGGTTCTTGTTCTTGAATAAGGATATTTAATGACCACTAGTCTGGACGGCTTGGCGGACTACCGCCATACCCCTAGATTATTATTATTATTATTATTATTATTATTATTATTATTATTATTATTATTATTATTATTATTATTATTATTATTATTATTATTATTATTACTACTACTACTACTACTACTACTACTACTATTACTATTATTATTACTATTATTATTACCATTGTAAAAATAGTGTGAATATACGATTAAGATTAAATGTGTTGAGTGATATATCATAACAACAAAATTAAAAGTCAATACCCAAAGGACCAAGAAATCTAGTTCTTCTTTTAATGTGTGTGTGTATATCTATATTTATCTATCTATCTATACACACACATACACACACTTGATACAATAACCCGTGTCAATAATGATCTAATATATGTTACTCTTTTTTTCTCAATTTATGTGAAACAAATAGAATTTAAGAAGTTAACCTAATTTTTATATGGTTTTAAATTTTTTAAGTTGTTAATTATTGATTGATAATACTTTTTACATTCTTTTTAGATAATATATATATATATATATATATATATATTACTCCTATTGTCCAAATTTATGTGGCGGATGTACTGATGAGTCCGAGATGTGGACTCATTTAGGGCTTTGTTTAGATAGATTTAGTGTCCTCAAATTCCTAATTTATGCTATAAACTGATGTTAATGCCTTGATTTTCAGGTATATGGATTGAGGAGCAAAGCAAAGACACTAACAGGCAAAAAGGAACAAAACAAGCTGAAGAAATGAAGAAGGGCGAGCCTGAAGATCGCCAAGAGCACTCGGCGTGTCGCCGAGTGACTAATCTCACCGCCTAAAGTTCCAGTGTGCTAAGCCCTAAAGGAAGAAACCAAGTCGGTGATGAAAAGGAGCAGTCGGTGAATCACTGAGTCGTTCCGCGAAGCAAAGATAGATCACCCAAAGTTACAGACCTCGAGGATGCTGAATGCTAAGGCGAAAAGGTGATGGAAGAGGCAAAGGGCGGCTCGCTGAGTGGTTCGGTGAACCCGACTGACTTCGCCGAGTGGCCCTTCGTGGCTTATTTTCGACGACTATAAATTACATTTTGAACAGTAATTTAGGATCAAATTTTATTGAATTTTTATCGAATTTTATGGAATTTTATCCAATTTAGTGTAGAACAGTTCTCTTAGTAGACTTGAGGGTTTTGAGACTCAACTTGGAGATTTCACAAGTGGGTTTCTAATTTTCTTCTAATTGGAGCATTGTAAAGCTTGAATTTCTCTTACCCAGTTGATGGCTAATCGATTCGATAACGGTTTTTATCTTTTTATAATTTTCAGCTAAAACCCTAATTCTTGGGCTGTGATCATGTGATTATGGGTTGAATTAGTATATGGGTATTGCTAATTACTAGTTTAAATGCTATTTTGAAGTGAGTTTAATCATTAGCTGTGGGTCAATTTATGAATTGTAGTTGCAACTGCAGTCCAAATTTTTTGTTCTTAGCTTGCTCGAGAGAGAGGTTTTTGAACCAAAGCTTTTAATTAATGTTTTGTATGTATTGGTTGATTTGGGTTCAGCTCGAAAGAGTGAATCCTAAACCCAGTCCTACCCATCTTGCTCGAGAGAGAAGATGCATTAAGGTTATGGGTTTTTCATAATTGCTATGCTTGTTGATGTTCGAAAAAAATTGCTTGAAGCGGAATAGCTGTTCGAGAGAAAGCTATTTCAATTATAGTCTAGCCTACCCACTGATTTTTGGCTGTTTAGTAGTAGTTTCAATTACCCATATATCAAAATTTCCTTATAATAGATCACATCCCAAGAATTTCTCTCCTTATTGTTATCTGATTGCTATTTGACTGATTGTAGTTGATAATCTGAAAACCCAAAAACCTCCATCATACATTCGTGTCACCCCTTTTCTTTGATATGTATTTTTCTGATAATATCTATTCCTATAGCTAGTTAGATCACATTTGCACTTCTTAATTGAATTTGAACACGTACCGCTCCCTGTGGGATTCGACCCCAACTCATTTGTTGGGTTTTATATTGCTTAACAATCGTTGGCACCTATAATTGGATGAGGTGTGCTTGAAACTTTAATCAAAATGGCACAGCTGCCGGAGAGTGGTGTTGTTTAAAATTCTTTTATTGAAGTTGAATTGTGATCTTTGTAGGTATAGTTGAATCTACTTATTTTTGTTTTTGGTTTTTTTTTGTTGCTTGTTAAAACAGAGGAGGAAATGAGCATTAATGGAAGTAATGGTAGCCAAGTGGGCCACCAATATGATGTCGGCAACCTCAACGATGTCAATAACCCAACCTAAATGGGTGGTGTTGGGGCCATCCGTTTGCCTCCAGCTGAAGGAAACACTGTATTTCACATCACGAGCACCATGTTGCAGCTCCTGCAACTAAAGGGTTTGTTTGATGGTTTGGCTCATGAAGATCCCCATGAGCATATCAGAAATTTTGTTGATGTTTGTGGACCGTGGTCATTTAAGAACATATCTCAAGAATCGGTCCGATTGAGGTTGTTTCCATTTTCTCTGATGGGAGAGGCAAGCAAGTGGTTGGCTGAGTTGCCAAGACATTCTATTACTTCGTGGGACGAGCTCATTACTGCATTCCAAGTGCGATTCTTTCCCCCTTCGAAGATGATGACTCTTAGGGATAGTATCCAAAGCTTCAAGCGTTTGGAAGGTGAGCCAATCCATGAGACTTGGCTGAGTTTTAAGAAGATGGTGCTGCAATGCCCAACTCATGGACTTCCGGATAATGTGCTGCTGTAATATCTCTATAGAAGCCTCGATTCGGTAAACAAGGGAGTGGCTGACCAACTTTTTCCGGGTGGTTTAATGCAACAGCCCTATGCAATAGCTTGCCAACTCTTTGATTGCATGACCAAAATAAATAGGGCATGGTACACTCGAGAAGACCAAGTCTCTCCTCTCACTGATAAATTGACAAAATAACAAATTGAAAAAGATCAAGAGAGAGACCAGAACATGGCTAAAATGATGACGCAACTGGATATCTTGGCTAAGAACGTCATGGGTGCTGGTTCAAAGAGTGTAAATATTGTGGATGTTGGTGGAGTGAGCCCTAATGATGAAAGGTTTGAAGCTCTGTACAGTGAGGAATTGAACTTCCTAGCCATCCAAGGAGGAGGTTATCGTGCTAACTACCCAAGGCCAGGTGGTAATCAAGTTTGGAAAGAGATGAGGGCTGGAGAGACCGTGACAAAGAGTGGCGTGATCGTAACTCCTCTTGGAAGGAAAGAGAAGGGGAGAAGGATAGGTATGTCCCTCCCTATGAGCGTCAAAAGCCCAAAGATTTTGAGGGTGGCCGTACGAAAGACATGCTCTCACACATTCTTAACAGGGTTGAAGGATCCGATAAAGTGTTGAAGGAAATGAAGGAAGATTTATTGACCCTTAACCAGACGGTGACCTCTCATTCCGTCTCTATCAAGCAGCTGGAGACCGAAATGGGTCAAATTTCATCTCATCTGAACCCAAGAAAACAAGGGGGGTTTCCTAGTGATACCATGGCTAACCCCAAGAATGAAGCTTGAATGGGTACTTGCGTCGTGCCACAACATTAACTAAGGCACTTCTTGGGAGGCAACCCAAGTTTTTATTGTTTTAAGTTTGATTTTGAATAAAAGGTGTTGATTGTGCAGGTTGAAAAGTGAAGTGTGTTTGAGAATGTGCAGTTTGGTGAACCAAAGAGTCCAGTAGGTGACTCGCCGAAGAGGTCGGCGAGCTCGATTTTGTCCACCATTTGGACCCCTAAATTTACTGGAGGTCCTGTAAAACTCGGCGAGGTAAGTCACCGCTCAGCGGATCACCGAGTGGCTCGGCGTGGTCGACTAATACCGCCAAAAGGGCTGCAAACTAAAAGGTTTTAAAAGGCCAAACGATTTAAAATTTCAAAATCCTTCATATTCTCTCATTTCTAACCCCATAATCTCATACCCGCACTTTAGATTTCTTGTATTATTGCAAGTTTATTTGCTTTTTTCTCTTGATCTCGTGTCTGGATTTGGATTACATTGCCGCCTAGCATATCAAATTCTTCATTCGGCATAAAGGTTGGTTTTCCAAACCCCAAACTCTAGATTAGTAGTTGAACTTGAATGCCTTTGATAATTTAGTATTGATGTGTGCTGGGCCTGTGTTGAAATTGTGTTTGATGCGTTGTTGTGCCTTATTTGTGTTTCGTAATTGTGCCGATTTGCTTAACTTAATGAATTCCCGGGCTTAATGCATTAAAATCGACTTTAAATTATTGGGTTGCGGTTATTTTGTGTTGGGTCTAGTTGGGTGAAGTCTAAGTAATCCCCAAGTTGTGCCAAATGAAGAAATTTGCCCGATGATGGAGCGTTTGACGCCATTCTTAAGGGTGAAAGTCATCGAATGACCCCGAAGGCATGGGTCTTATGGGTCTGGTCCTAATTGCATAGTGTAGGTGTTTGATTTTGGTTCCAGGGGCTGCGGGCTTGATTTTGGAAATCGGGGTTGAAAATTAGCCCGTTGGGCAGTTTGGCGAACTGGGTCGAGCTCGCCGAACGGTTCGGCGGTTTGCCAACGTCTCCCTTTGATCGCCTTTCATTTCATTATTTGGCTAGTTGGAGTCTGTAACTTTCGATGGGAAGCCTGAGCTCGCCAAGTTCACTAGTCACCGAAAGGTTCCTTTGATCACCCATTCGGCGCCCCTAACCCCTAAAATGCACTGTATTATTCGGCGGGCTAGTCTTTGCTCACCGAGTTGGGTCGGCGATTCGCCAAAGGACCCTGCACATCGTTAACCTGTCATTTTTCTTGGAATTTTTCAAGCCAGTCCTTTCGGCGAGCCCAATCTGGCTCGCCAAAGTGACTCGGTGACTCTTTCTGCAACCTAAATTCTTCATTTTTCTAACTCTTTCTGATATGTTTTGCAGATATGGCCAGACCCAACGTATCAGGACGAGACATGCCACCCCGAAAATGGGCAAAAGGAATCGTCATCAATGAGGATGCAGCGGCATCCAAAGCAAAGATAACTAAACTTCCTACCATGGGTGGGAAGGGCAAAGGAAAGGGCAAGACGCCTGCAGCTGCATCACCAGAAGTCAGCTCCGACAGTGAGGGAGTCTCGCGACTCACCTCACCACTTCTGAAAGTCAGGGGGAACACCAGGATCCTCGGGCTGATATCTCTGAGCCTGAGGATGAGCATTTGCTATTGGCCCGGAAAGCTGAAATGCGCTAAAAAGGGATACATGATCCGTCTAGAATCCGGGTGCCTGAGACCACTTCCCCCCGAGCTTCAGTGCAGACTGTGGTCGCTGCACCAGTTGTACAGGGTCCTCCTCCCTGGTCTCTCAACATACTAAAGACCGAGGGACTGAGGACTATCATTGAGAAGAAGAGGTTGTCTACAGATGGTGTGGTGGACAAGTACCCCGATATAAGGAGCACCCTTAAGAGGCACAAGTTTCAAATATTTACTAAACCCCGGGGTCCCTACATTCCTAATTGTGTCCGGGAGTTCTATACTGCCTATGGAACTTTGGTGCCACAGGGGAAGAAGAAGGCTGCCACCTTCAAACCAGTCTACTACGTAGTTGTCAGGGGAAAAAAGGTAAAGTGTGACAGTGGTGATATTAACGCTGTGCTCGAATGCACTGAAAACATTACAGATGACTACCAGTACATGATCAAGACAAAATCCTTGGAGGACATGAAGAAGTGGCTGTCTCCTCTCCTTTCAGACGGTACTCCTAGGTGGATTGAGGCCAGGGTGCCCACAGAGAAGAAAGATCTAAATGTGGCAGCGAGGTTCTGGTTTGGGTTTATTAACAACACAATCATGCCATTCCAGGATAAGTCTATCCTCCGCCACATGAAGGTGGCCTATCTTGGTTCTATCATTGATGGGTCGAGCCTCAACTTAGGTATGATCATTGGACAAGAGATGGCCATAAAGGCCAGGCAGCACCAAACATCTCTCCCTTTCCCGATATTGATCACCGAATTGTGCAGACGTGCCCGTGTGTCTCGTGATGAAAAGAAGGACGTGTAAGTGATTCCCACCTCATGTATCGACATCAGGTGGATTGAGGCTGAGTTTTTGAAGGATGAGGCTGCAAAAAAAAAGGTAGCCCCGATGTATACATCCCCGACTGTTGATATTGAGACACTACCTGCAGAGGCAGTATTGCCTACTCCGGCCTCTAAGCCTTCAAGTATTTCTAGATTTGCCCCTTCCATGACTCCGAGTTCTTCTGCTGCTACCTTGCCTCCTAGGTCTGCTGCTAGTGCTGCTTCCCAACCTCCACTCACCCAGGCCATGCTGCTACGTATGGGGCACCTAGCCCATTCTGCTGATGTACGTGCCTCTAGGCTAGAGGCTACAATACTTGGGATGATTGAGAGAGCCCTGACAGCTGTTGTGACACCTCTTAGAGAGTCTATTGATGCCCTCACGACAAGGATAGAGGTGTGTGAGAGAGGTCAGGGGGCCACTCATGAGGTGACGGCCTTAAAGGCCGTAATTGCTGAGTTTAGAAAGGATGTGGACCAGCTGAAGTCCACAGATATGTCGATGATTTTTGGGACCGTAGAAATCCTTGATGACCTGGACACGAGTATACCAGCTTATTCTGATGTGCCTATGGTTACCACCGAAGATGAGGTCAGAGCTGAGGATGTGGCTGCAGAGTCTAAGGATGAGACTTATGAGGAGGATCTCGGTATCCAGGAGGAGACTACATATGAGGGCCTGACTGAGGTTGAGGAGGCTATGGTGCATTCAGCCGTTTAGACTTCGTTGAGGGATACTTCCAGGGTAGGCTCTAGTGGAGCGAGTGTTGATGTTGCACCGGGCACTGATGCCCAGATTCAGAGTGTGACCCCGGGCATTGATGCCTCGACAGATGGAGCGACTGTGTAGACAGGATCATTCTTTACCTCCCTCTCTATCGTTTTTATTGATTTTTGTGTTTTTAGTTGAATTGGAGGACAACTGCTTTTCTTTTATGGGTGGCGTGAGGTATTTACATACCCACCTCTTGTGATTCTATTTTATTTGTGAATTTTGATCTATATATGTGTTTTGATTTCAATTTTGTGGATGTTTGATCTTGTGGCTCCTTGTTTTTAATGGAAATGGTTTTGACCTATTTAAAAAAATAAAAAATAAATTTGTGCCACCCTTTTGTGTTTGAATGTGTATGTTCTTGTGTAAATTTGAGTATCAGTTATGATCAATACCGATGACTTCAATACTGCTCTTAATTGAACGAAATGAATATGCGGCTACGATGAGGCTGATGAAATTACATAAACAATGTGTGAACTTTTAGCATCTCGTTGTGACTAGCCGGTTATCGAATGAGCCTCTTGTAATGAATATTGCACACTAGCGAAAGTGTGGAGTCTTTTTTGATATTGGTGCCAATGCCTTATGTGTTGAGATTACTTTGAACAATTGTGTGATAACACCTAGAATTTGCCCCGTTGGTCTGGTTGACTAAGTGATGCAAGCATTTGATATGATATTAGGCAACGATTTTGAAAATTAAGACAATTTGACAATATACCTCTTTTGTGGCCAACCTTGTGAGATGTGTGAACCTTGCTTGAACCCCCTTGAGCCTTATCCTTTTCTTGGAAGAAACTTGAACAATCGTGATCCCTTTTTATCCATCTACCCATAACTTTCATGAAGTGTGGTTTGTGTGAATAGCCAACTTAGGCCAAAAGCCTAAGTTGGGGGTGTGGTGAAAAGAGAAGGTAATTCAAGAAGTGTGAAAAATCCCCCTTTGAGAATGGTTTTGAAAAAGATGGAACCCCTCCATGTTTTAAAAAAAAAGAAAAAAGAGAAAAGAAGTAATGAAAAAGTTGTGAAATAAGTGATGAAAATTGCAAAAGAAATGGGGTGTCCAGTAATTCATAAGAAGTTGAATAATGGGGTGGATTATGAGCATGTTTGAAATGTTAAAGAAAAGGAGGAATGTGATGTTCAGGCCACACTTCATGAGGGTGAAAGCCACTGAGCCTAAATGACCATACCTGTACACTCAGCTCCATTAAAAACCTTGAAAAAACCTTTGTGATCTTGAGTGAGCTGAAACGAGTGTTGATTGGTAAATAAGGGCAAACCTATGGGTGAAGTCATGCATGTGTTCATCTTTGTGAGTGTGAGAGCTGTATATGATTCCGGAACTTTAAATTGCTGAGAAATAGTGTGTGAATATGGAATCATCTTTGTTGTGAGGGCATTTGAGTACCTTTGTTGAGCTTGAACTTGCACTTGAAGCAAGTATTGTGAACTTGAGCATCTTTGGTAATGGTGAGTCACAATTTGAATCTTTGAGTGCAGAATTGATCATTGCATGAGTAAATTGAGCCTTGTTGTGTGCATTTATGTTGAGTCTTATGCAGCGCTGTTTGAGACATCATTTTTGAACTGCTGATCTTGAGTTTTACTTGAGGACAAGCAAAAGTTTAAGTTGGGGGTGTTGATGAGTCCGAGATTTGGACTCATTTAGGGCTTTGTTTTAATAGATTTAGTGTCCTCAAATGCCTAATTTATGCTATAAACTGATGTTAATGCCTTGATTTTCAGGTATATGGATTGAGGAGCAGAGCAAGGACACTAATAGGCAAAAAGGAACAAAACAAGCTGAAGAAATGAAGAAGGGCGAGCCTGAAGATCGCCAAGAGCACTCGGCGTTTCGCCGAGTGGCTAATCTTACCGCCTAAAGTTCCAGTGTGCTAAGTCCTGAAGGAAGAAACCAAGTCTGCGACGAAAGGGAGCAGTTGGTGAATCGCAGAGTCGTTCCGCGAAGCAAAGATAGATCGCCCAAAGTTACAGACCTCGAGGATGCTGAATGCTAAGGCAAAAAGGCAATGGAAGAGGCAAAGGGTGGCTCACCGAGTGGTTCAGCGAGCCCGATTTAATTCACCTAGTGGCCCTTCGTGGCTTATTTTCGGCGATTATAAATTACATTTTGAACAGTAATTTAGGATCGAATTTTATTGATTTTTTATCGAATTTATCCAACTTAGTGTAGAACAGTTCTCTTAGTAGACGTGAGGGTTTTGAGACTCAACTTGGAGATTTCACAAGTGGGTTTCTAATTTTCTTTGAATTGGAGCATTGCAAAGATTAAATTCCTCTTACCCAATTGATGGCTAATCGATTCGGTAACAGTTTTTGTCTTTTTATAATGTTCGGCTAAAATAATGTATGGGTATTGCAAATTACTAGTTTAAATGCTATTTTGAAGTGGGTTTAATCATTAGCTGTGGGTTAATTTATGAATTGTAGTTGCAAATGCAGTTCTAATTTTGTGTTCTTAGCTTGCTCGAGAGAGAGGTTTTTGAACCAAAGATTTTAATTAATGATTTGTATGTATTGGGTTGATTTGGGTTCAGCTCGAAAGAGTGAATCCTAAACCCAGTCCTACCCATCTTACTCGAGAGAAAATATACATTAAGGTTATGGATTGTTCTTAATTGCTATGCTTGTTGATGTTCGAGAGAAATCCCTTGAAGCGGAATAGCTGTTCGAGAGAAAGCTATTTCAATTATAGTCTAGCCTACCCACTGATTTTTGGCTGTTTACTAGTAGTTTCAATTACCCATTATATCAAAATTTGCCTATAATCGATCACATCTCGAGAATTTCTGTCCTTATTGTTATCTCATTGCTATTTGACTGATTGTAGTTGATAATCTGAAAACCCAAAAACCCCAATCTGACATTCGTGTCACCCCTTTTATTTGATATGTCTTTTTCTGATAATATCTATTCCTATAGCTAGTTAGATCACATTTGCACTTCTTAATTGAATTTGAACACGTACTGCTCCCTGTGAGATTCGACCCCAACTCATTTGTTGGGTTTTATATTGCTTAACGATCGTTCGCACCTAGAATTGGATGAGGTGTGCTTAAAACGTTAATCATATACACATATTTGCGGTACTTAAAATTCTTTAAACTTGGAGTTTTGCATGTGTCTTTAGAATTTGTTAGTAGATTTGATGCTATTTTTATCTATGTTTGCAGGAAAAGTAGGTTGTGACATTCCAATGATGGAAATTGAATTAAGCAGTTGGTTTTTGATGGCCCATGAGTCGACCGACGAGCCGTAGTCCATGCTACGAGCGGTAGGATTGATTTGAGAAGAGGCTGAAGATGTTGGAGTCTGATTTTGGCTATGTATGGGAAAATAGAAGCAGACTACGAGCCATAGAGTGATCTATGAGCCTTAGGGCTAAGCGGTAGAAAGATTTAGAGATGTTGAGTCCTAGTACATTGGACGACGACTTGGCAGGATGGGCCATACAACGATCTACAAGTCGTAGGTCAAGTCCGTAGAAAATCCCCAGATGGATTTGGAAGAAGCTTCATCTGACAACTTAGGTCTACGAGCCGTAGAGTGACCTACCAGTCATAGACTAAAACTGTAGAACCTACTGTCGAAGCCCACTTTTCCTAGTCTAATTGGGATTAGAAGTTTGTAAATATTCGTTTCAATTCACATTTTTTTTACAGATAGAGAATTAATTACTTTACTTTTGGTTTTGAGAATTATTGTGGTGAACTATTTGTCCATTTTAATTCTTGAAGCATCATTTTAATACAATCTTTTCTTCGTCAATTCAAGATTACGCAATTCAACTACTCAAATTGTAAGTTCATAATTTATTTTAACAATCTCATTCTGAATTGTCATAACTCAAGCATGACTAGATAAACTCACATCTAGGGTTATGGCAACCATGAGGAATTAATAACGTATACCTAATAATTAGTAATTCTTGAAGAAGTGTTTATGCATGTATTGTTAGTATCTTTTTTGATTGCTTTTTAATAGTGGCCAAAGTTAGAACCCACCTTACTCCTTATTGCCTGATGAAGGAAGTAACGAATGGGAAAAGAGATTAAATAACAGAGATTTGATGACTACAACTGACATATAATAGCTTGAACCACCTCTGTGAGAGATAATCTAGGGTCAAGGGTAAGGGTTAGTAACGCACACACCCGTAGACTAACCAAGGTGCGTGGTTAAATTTCCTATTTGGATGACCAATCACTTGGGAGATACATAACTTACTAACTTTACATGTTAAACACTAGACAATATTACTACTATAAGGTTTACCGCGTTAAGGACTTGTGTGGAACACATACCCCCTAGTTTTATCTTCTATTGATTTAGCAAAACATTCAATTTCTCTTACTTGCTTACTTGTTATTTAACTGAATCAATATAGCTTTTGTGTTACAAAACCCTTTTCTTTTATGAAAATAGTCTCACTAAAAGTACAATCAACCATTAATTAGCCTAATTCTAGACCTCATTCCTTGTGGAATCGACTCTAACCTCTATTAGGTTCTTTATTTGAACAACAAATGCTTATACTTATTTAAGGGAGGTATAATTTGGGTGTATTAAATTTTGGCACTGCGGCCGGGGAATAAAGCTTTTAGATTAGACTAATTTTGTTATTGCATTATTTAGTCAATTATTTTTGGATTTATGATTTAGCTTTTTTGTTCTCTACTGGTTTAGTTCGAAGTATATGGCAAGTACATGTATTCAAGACAATCCCTTGACCCCTTTCAATCCAAAACTAAACAAAACTCTATGAAGAATGGTGAACATCATACGTGGTTTGAATCTAGGGCTGAGCAAAGACCTAATCGGAGCGGGACAAGAGGATAATCCTGGAGCTCAACTTCCATGTGTAGAAGAGGTACCAGGAAACAACTATAGCAATCCTGCATTGCAAGATCAACAAGAACCCGATGTGCATGATAATTGTAGGGTTGATCATAATTCTATGGAATTAACGGGTGCTATAGTTGTACCTGTATTGCAACCCGGACATACGTTTGTGGTTACTAGCAGTCTAATACAAATGCTTACATCAAGAGGGTTATTTCATGGTATGCAATCTGAAGACCTATATGCTTATCTGAGTAAAGTCATCCACGTTTGTAAGAGTAGTGTTGAAAGACAGACTTTGACATTGATGTGATCGAGTTACGTGTGTTCCCATTATCATTGATGGGTGATGCTACTGTGTGACTAGCTGAGCTTCCATAAAACTCAATTACCACATGCAGTGAGCTGCACAAAGTGTTCTTGGAAAAATACTTCCCATTGTCAAATAATATTAAGCTTAAAGATAAACTCAACAATTTCGTGGCTCAAACTGGGGAGTCGTTTAGTGATTCTTGGGAAAAATTTACATGTTTCATGAGAAGTGTATCATACCACCGAATTGATGATGAGTAACTCAAGGAGTACTTTTACAGAGGTTGGATGACAATGGAAAAACAGTGTTAGATACTATCGCTGGAGGATCATACAGAGCGAACTCATTTCAACAGATTGCTAGAAAAACATGAAAAGATTTCCCAAAGTAAGCATGGAACACTTGAACGTCAGCAAAGATCTCTTTTTCGATACAAGCCTGTCATTATCAAGAGAGTGAAGATATGCTTCAAGAGATGGTACAGTTCAGAATAGAGGTTGGATTTATGTTGAAACATTTAGGTGGAGGTGCTGGAAAAGTTAATGTAGTCAACTGCCAGAATAGAGCACCGCTGCATGATGAATTTGCTTATGAAGAAGATGTTAATTTTGTGAATGAGCAAACAGGGGGTTTTCGGACTAATGCCTAAACATCCAATCAATATAATTAGATCCAAGTCCTAGGAAATAAAGGTTAGAACTATAGCAATTACAACCATGAAGGGCACTATAATCATGATAATAGTTACAATAGGAATGGGTAAGAAAATATAATTGATAAGAGTGGTCCATATGTTCCAATAGGGAATCGAGACGGAGGATCAAGTATGAACCACATTGATGATATGATGTCTAAGATGATTAAAAGGTTTGACTCGATAGATGATAATGTGAAAGAGATGCATACAAATTTATTGCTCATTGAGCAAAAGGTAGATTAACATGTAGCGTCCATTAAATAGATAGAGCAATAGTTGAGTCAACTATCTTTGACCGCGAACCCATGACAACAAGGAACACTTCCCAAAATCCAAAGAATGATGGAAAATGCATGTTGGTTTCTACTAGAGGTGGAAAACAGACTATTGACCCTCCTATGCCGACCGGATTAGAAAGTGTGAAGGAACCGGAAGAGGCTGAAGTTGAACAAACTAAAGATAATGTTGAGAAAGAAGAGAAAGTCACTCAAAAGATAATTTTGATGCCTCAACCTCCTCCTTCTTTTCCTCAAAGATTGGTCAAGAAAATTAAGGAAGGGAAATATTAAAATTTCATCTCGATGCTGAAACAACTCTCGACAAACGTTCCTTTGATTAAAGCACTAGAACAGATGTCGAGCTATGCTAAGTTTCTGAAAGATCTAGTGACCAAAATGAGGGCCATCAATTTTGAAGTGGATGAGAAGTTGCAGCAATGTAGTTCCTTCGCTACTAGATCATTAGTGCACAAGAAGGAGGATCCTAGAGCATTTACCATCACATGTACTATTGGGGCGTTATATTTGCTAAAGCCTTATGTGACTTTGGTGGTATCATTAATTTGATGCCGCTATCTGGTTTCTAAAAGTTGGGCTTGAGAGACCCCAAACCCACTACAATGAGGTTACTTACGGATGATTGCACTGTAAAGAAACCAATTGGGGTTCTACAGGATGTTCTAGTCAAAGTTGAGGCGTTCATATTTCCTGCGGATTTCGTAATATTATACTATGAGGTTGACTTTGAAGTGCCCATCATCTTAAGGAGACCATTCCTTCCTATTGTGCGTGCTTTAGTTTATACGGAGAGAGGGCAAATGAAATTAAAACTGAAAAATGAAGAGGCAACTTTAAATATATGCAAATCCATGAAACATCAAAGTGATCTTAAGATGTTGTTTGTAGTGAATTTTGTTATTGAGGTGCAACTTGAAGTACAAATTAAGGAGAGATTAGGTGTTGGAGCATTAACGACTATGATCATAAATTTTGATGGATAGCACACTGAAGAGTACGATGAGATGGTTGTTGCACTTAATGGTTTCAGAAATTTTTGGGATACACCAAAAAAGCTGGATTTGGATCTAATAAATAGAGAGACTCCACCTACAAAACTTTCAATTGATGACTGTCACACCCTGAGCTACCCCCAGGACACGGACACGGGACCTAGGATCACGAGTGACTCCAAGCTAACCCTGCTAGCATAACATAAGCATACTATGATAACTGAAATAAGATAATTTTTTGCGGAAGCTTAAAACATGACATAAACTGAAAAGATGGGGAATACCCATAAACTATCTGAATATATAAAACTGAGAGTTTAACAACAACTGAAAGGTCAAACTCAAATGCTAAAGCTGATTCTAACAATATCTGAAAATAGCCTCTAACTGACTAGAAGTGCTGCGAGATGCCCCAGCTATATCTAACAAAAACTAAAATTAAGACTAAAAGCAAAATAAACATGTATGTCGTCCTCGGAGAATGAGGACTCACAACTAATACTGCTGAGCTGGAGATCGGGAACCGATTTATTCATGATCTGGAAGTTGAGAACCTGAACCTAAATCACGAAAAGATGTAGCGCAGAGTATGCGTCAGTACTTGAAAGGTACTGAGCATGCAGGATAGAGTAAAGATGAATAATAACATAAGTGAACAAAGCATATAACTGAGCAATGATATGATATGAGCATAGTACTATACTAAGAATACTGAACATGAACTAACTGAATGCAATGACCAAGTTTATAACATGCTCAGACTGAAATCTGACTGTAACTGATAGCATGGTCAATGCAATAGAATCTGACTGTGAGGGAGCTACTAATAACCGACATAAAACCACATGAGCTAAATATGGAGTCCGATGTATACGCCCCATCGAGAGGACCCAATATACCCTGCCAGAGGTATAGAGGCATGACTAGCGTGATCACTAAAATGATGCCCACAGAGGGGACTTACAACCTACAGGGGCACGTAGTTCTAGGACTATGAGGGTGACTGACCCTAGTCCAACTGGGTATTAAGGCTACTCCCAATTGATTATGTAAATAACACATTATGCCTGAATTTCTGTAATACTGGATAGCTCAAAGTACTGACATGCTAACTGAAAATGCAACATTAATGTACTGATAATGAAACATTCGAATTTGAGGCATGTATATCTGAAATAATTGACATAGCATGTGTAATTCATGAACTAAAAGAACTACATAGCTAGGGTTCTGAGTTTATGAAAGAATCTATGCAATACAATACTAAAGTCATGATAATCTGATTAGGAATATTAAAGTAACTAATTCATATTGATCTGCTGAAATTCTAGAAACCCTAGGTCTAAATAATATGAAGGGAATCAAGAATCTGACTGAATTCTAGGGACCTAATGGGTGAAAGGAACCCACTAGTGAAATCCCACATACCTGGTGACGAATTGCACGGAGAAATATTTTGATTTCAGGGCTGGAACTGAGGAAAACTCACTGCATTCTTGAACTAGGGCTTGGTCGACTCTTTCTCCTTCTTCTCGTTCAACTTGATGAATTTTAGGAGAATGAGTTGACTTGTGTAAGTTCTAATTTAGTACTAGGCTAAAACTGACCAAAACTATATAGTTTAGGGGTTAAACGACGTAGTTTAGGGGTCCAATGCATAGGGAAAATACCAAACGACCCCTGACTTAAAAGCTGTCGGGCCAACTGATGGAATGACTGACGGACCGTAGATGGACCGACGGTCCGTGCTGGTCAGCCATCGTTTGACGTTTGGGGCTGAAATTTGGGGCCTCGATCCACGAACTAGGACCATGGTCCATGGCCTGACCTACGGTCCGTGGTTCCGGCCGTGGGTCATGCCTTAGAGAAATTTCTGGGCTGATACTGGGGAGGGCTGTAGGTGGCCATCCACGAACCACCAGCACGGCCCGTCGGTCACCCTACGGTCCGTGGGTGGCTACCGTGGGTTGCACCTGCAACTTCGTAAACTCTTCTGGTTCGGTCTGTTTTCGGATACGGGGTGTTACATTTTCTCCCCCTTGGGAACATTCGTCCTCGAATGAAGACTAATCTAGCCGGAGGTGGAGGGAAAGAGCTACAAGCCCTACCATTAAATACTGGAAACTGATTTGTGACTGAACTATGTTCCAAGAACATGCAAATACGCTGAAATGCAAGTACAAACTGAAGGAACATGATACTAAGACTGAATCTGCACATGAATGACTGAAAAACTGAAGAGGAACTATTACCTCAAGCTGAAATGGAATCGGAAGGAAAGAGATGAGGATACTTGGCCTTCATGGCTACTTCAGCTTCCCAAGTAGCTCCCTCTACGGACTGAATCCTCCACAAAATGTTAACTGAAGCGACTTCTTTGTTTCTCAACCTTCTAACCTGACGATCAAGAATCTCAACTGGCACATCCTCATAAGTGAGACTATCTTTCACAGCCACACTCTCTAAAGGTACTATGGATGCTGGATCACCCACAAACTTCTTCAACAACAAAATGTGAAAGACCGGATGCACTGCTGCTAGTTCTGCTGGTAGCTCTAACTCATAAGCCACTTTCATAGGTGACACTTTCAGGAAAACCCAATCATCAATTTGGAACTCCAAGTCCCTTCTCCTTACATCTGCATAGGACTTCTGGCGACTCTGGGCTGTCTTAAGTCTATCTCTGATGAGCTGCACTTTTTTCATAGCATCGTGAACCGAATCTGGCTCTATCAAGGCTGCTTTACCTACTTCAAACCAACCAACTGGAGATCTACATCTACGCCCATACAATGCCTCATAAGGGGCCATCTGAATGCTGGAATGGTAGCTATTATTGTAGGCGAACTCTATAAGAGGAAGGTGATCATCCCAGCTACCCTTGAAGTCGATCACACTAGCTCTCAACATGTCCTCTAAGGTCTGAATGGTACGCTCTGCCTGACCATCTATCTGCGGATGAAACGCTGTGCTAAGATTAACCTGAGTACCAAGACCTTTCTGAAATGATTTCCAGAAATGAGAGCTAAACTGAGGACCTCTATCTGAGATGATAGACAAAGGAACCCCATGCAACCTGACTATCTCATTAATGTAAAGCTTGGCGTAGTCCTCCACCAAATGTGTAGTCTTAACAGCCAAAAAGCGTGCAGACTTAGTGACTCTATCAACTATCACCCAAATGAAGTCATGATGTCTGCGAGTACGAGGTAAACCTGTAATGAAGTCCATGTTGATCACTTCCCTCTTCCAAGTAGGAATGTTGATCTCTTGAGTCATACCCCTCGGTTTCTGATGTTCTACCTTCACTTGCTGACAATTGGGGCACTTAGCCACAAAATCTGCTATATCTCTCTTCATGCCATTCTACAAAAAGACTTTCCGAAGATCACAGTACATCTTAGTGGCACCTGGATGAATAGAATACCTGGAGTTATGGGCTTCTGCAAGAATCTGCTGTCTCAACTCACCCACCTTAGGAACACATAATCGACCCTGAAAGCGAAGCACACCATCTCCCCCTTGGGAGAAAACCTCAATTCTCTGCTGATGAACTGCACCCTTTAGTTGAAGGAATATCGGATCACTGTCTTGCTTTTCCTTAACCTCCGCTACCAATGAAGATTCTGACCCATTCTGAACTATTACACCATTATCTGATATGCTCATATGGAGAACTCCAAAGCGAGCAAGCCTGTGAACATCCTTTGCTAGTTCTTTTCTTTCTTCCTCAACATGTGCTACACTACCTATAGATAGTCTACTAAGGGCAACTGCTACTACATTGGCCTTACCAGGATGGTAAAGCACATTCATGTCATAGTCCTTCAGGAATTCAAGCCATCTTCTCCGACGAAGATTCAACTCTTTATGGGTGAACATATACTGAAGGCTTTTATGGTCTGTGAACACATCTACGTGAACAACATATAAGTAATGTCTCCAAATCTTTAGGGTAAATACTACGGCTGCAAGATCGATGTCATGACTCAGATAATTATTCTCATGCACCTTAAGCTGTCTAGAAGCATATGCTATAACCTTACCTCGCTGCATCAACACACAACCTAGGCCGACTCTGGATGCATCACAATAGATAACATAACCGTCTGAACCCTCTGTCAAAACAGGAGGTGTAGTCAACCTAGTTTTCAGTTCTGTGAAGCTTTTCTCTCAATCATCTGACCACTGAAACTTAACCTTTTTCTAAGTCAACTTTGTCAATGGAGAAGCTATGGATGAAAATCCTTCCACGAACCTTTTGTAATAACCTGCTAGACCCAAGAAACTTCTGATATCTATAGGAGAGGTAGGTCTTGGCTATTGTTTCACCGCTTCTATTTTCTGAGAATCCACTCAGATCCCTTCGCTAGATACTTATGCCCGAGGAAAATAATTGATTGTAACCAAAAATTACATTTGCTAAATTTAGCAAACAACTGGCGATCTTTGAGAGTTTGCAGAAAAACTCTCAAATGAGTCGCATGTTCTTCCTCATTCCTAGAGTAAATAAGGATATCATCAATAAAGATGATAACGGACAAGTCCAAATACTGCTTGAACACGCTGTTCATCAAATCCATGAAAGCTGCAGGAGCATTGATTAGTCCAAATGACATAACTACAAATTCATAATGACCATACCGAGTTCTGAAGGCTGTTGTGGGAATGTCACTATCTCTGACTCTGAGCTGATGATAACCGGATCTGAGGTCTATCTTCGCAAAATGACTAGCACCCTGAAGTTGGTCCAACAAGTCCTCAATCCTGGGGATAAGGTACTTATTCTTGATTGTGACTTTGTTCAACTGCCGATAGTCAATGCACATTTTGAGAGAACCATCTTTCTTTTTCACGAATAACACTGGCGCACCCCACGGGGAAATACTACGTCTGATGAAGCCCTTATCTAGAAGGTCTTTCAATTTCTCTTTCAATTTGTTAAGATCAGCTGGAGCCATTCTGTAAGGAGGAATAGAAATAGGCTGGGTATCTGGAAGGAGATCAATTCCAATGTCGATTTCCCTTTCGGGAGGAACTCCAAAAAGATCTTCTGGAAACACTTCTGGGAACTCATTAACTACTGGAACTGACTGAAGAGTTGGGGTTTCAGAGTTTGAATCCTTAACCCGAACTAAATGATAGAGATAACCCTTAGAGATTATCTTTCTGGCCTTAAGGTAAGAAATGAATCAACCCATAGGCGCTAAGCGACTACCCTTCCATTCTAAGATTGGTTCGTCTGGAAACTGAAAACGAACGATCCTAGTTCTACAATCAACTGAGGCATAACAGAAATGTAACCAATCCATGCCTAGAATGATATCGAAGTCTACCATTTCTAACTCTACAAGATCTGCTGAGGTGAATTTCTGAGAGACTATGATAGGGCAATTTCTGTATACCCGTCTAGCTATAACTGGGTCACCAACTGGGGTAGAGACTGAGAAGGGTTCTGAGAGAGTTTTTGGACTAACATTGAATTTGACTGCTATATAAGGAGTTACGAAGGAAAGAGTAGACCCTGGATCTAACAAAGGATAAACATCTAAGTTAAAGACTCGTAACGTACCAGTGACCACATCAGGAGAATCTTCATGATCCTGGCGAGCCTTTAGAGCATATAACCAGTGGTCTTAAGACCCAAGAGTCGGACGTAAGGGGGGGCCTATTTTGACGCTGACCGCCACCTGTACCAGATGAGTTACCCTGCTGAGTCGGGTGACCTGCTGGTGCTGCTGAAGTTGTGGAATGAGCTCTACTATTATTACCTCCTTGACCCTGTTTAGAAGAAGGACAATATCTCAACTTGTGATTAGTCTGACCACACCCAAAATATCCTTCCTTTCCTGTAAGACACTCGCCCGGATGGTTCTTACCACACTTAGGACAAGTTGGGAAGGTTTGGGTACCTGAAACACTCCCCTGAGACTTAGAGCCTGATGCCCTACCTTTCTGATCTTGTCGGAACCTGGAGGATGGAGCACTAGCTGATGAAGGTGCTGGGGCTGAAGACTTTTACTGAACTTGCGAGCGATTTCCACCACCCGATTTCTGCAACATAGCATTTCTACACTCTATTTTCACTTAGTCGGATACCCCATGCAGAAACTTGTTCATTTGAGCCCTGGAATCAACAACCATGTGAGGAGCATACTTGGAGAGTTGGGTGAACTTGAGTCCATACTCTTGGATTGTCATGTTACCTTGCCTTAAATTCATGAACTCCTAAGCTCTTGCCTCCCTCAACTCTCTTGGGAAGAACCTGTCTAGAAAAGTCTCACTAAAGCATCCCCAAGTGATAGGAGTTGCATTTGTACCCCTGTTCTCTTCCCATTGAGTATACCAGATATGAGCTACATCTTTAAGCTGATAGGACGCCAACTCTACCCTATCATTACTTGTCACTTGCATCACTCCAAAGATCTTCTTGACCTCATCAATAAAGTTTTAAGGATCCTCACCAATCTGTGATCCTAAGAACTCAGGCTGATTCATCCTAACAAAATCACGAACTCTAGTTGTAGCTGACCCAACATTAGCATTTGCAGGAGCTGGAACCTGCTGGTTGTTCTGGTTAGTCACACTCTGAGCCAAAAGTTGGATAGCGTTCCGAAACTCTGCATTCAAAACTTCCTGATATGGGACAGGAGGAGCTGCGTTATAATTCCTTGCATTAGCTCTACGAGGAGGCATGATCTGAAACGCATAAAGATGAATTAGAACAAGAATTTGGATCATACCTCACGCACGATAAGAGTATCAAGAAAATGAAGTTTTCCTAAAACACTTCATAGCTTCCCTCTCATTAGATGTGGTGCACTTCACACCCATGAAAAGTACTCTACTTAGTGCGGCTTTTCAGATATCCCAAGACACTTAAACTTAATGCTCTAATACCAAGTTTGTCACGCCCCGAGCTACCCCTAGGTTGCGGACACGGGACCTAAGATCACGAGTGACCCCAAGCTAACCCTACTGGCATAACATAAGCATACTATGATAACTGAAATAAGAGAATTCTGTGCGGAAGCTTAAAACATGACATAAACTGAAATGATGGGGAATTCCCATAAACTATCTGAATATATAAAACTGAGAGTTTAAAAACAATTGAAAGGTCAAACTCAAATGCTAATACTGCTAAGTTGGAGATCGGGAAATGATCTATGCGTGATATGGAAGCTGAGAACCTGAACCTACATCACGAGAAGATGCAGCACAGAGTATGCGTTAGTACTTCAAAGGTACTAAGCATGCATAATAGAGTAAAGCTGAATAATAACATAACTGAACAAAGCATATAACTGAGAAATGATATGAGAATGGTAATATACTGAGAATACTGAACATGAACTAAGTGAATGCAATGACCAAGTTTATAACATGGTGAGACTGAAATCTGACTGCAACTGATAACATGGTCAATGCAATAGAATCTAACTGTGAGGGAGCTACTAATAACCGACATAAAACCACATGAGCTAAATGTGGAGTCCGATGTATACTCCCCATCGAGAGGACCCATATATCCTATCGGAGGTATAGAGGCATGACTGGTGTGATCACTAAAATGATGCCCACAGAGGGGACTTACAACTTATGGGGGCACGTAGTTCTGTTACTATGAGGGTGACTGACCCTAGTCCAACTCGGTATTAAGTCTACTCACAACTGATTATGTAAATAACACATTATGCCTGAATTTCTATAATACTAGATAGCTCAAAGTACTGACATGCTAATTGAAAATGCAACATTAATGTACTAATAATGAAACATTCGAATTTAAGGCATGTATATTTGAAATAAATGACCTAGCATGTGTAATTCATGAACTAAAAGAACTACATAACTAGGGTTCTGAGTTTATGAAAGAATCTACGCAAAACAATACTAAAATCATGATAATCTAATTAGGAACATTACAGTAACTAAGTCATAATGATCTGCTGAAATTCTAGAAACCCTAGGTCTAAACAACATGAAGGGAATCAAGAATCTGACTGAATTCTAGGGACCTAATGGGTGAAAGGAACCCACTAGTGAAATCCCACATACTTGTTGACAAATTCCATGGAGAAATCTTTTGATTTCGGGGATGGAACTGAGGAAAACTCGTTGCGTTCTTGAACTAGGGCTTGGTCGATTCTTTCTCCTTCTTCTCATTCAACTTGATGAATTTTAGGAGAATGAGTTGACTTGGGTAAGTTCTAATTTAGTTACTAGGCTAAAACTGATCAAAACTACGTAGTTTAGGGGTTAAATGACATAATTTAGGCATCCAACGCATAGGGAAAAAACCAAAAGCCCCTTTACTTAAAAGGTGTTGGGCACCCCGACGGACTGACCGACGGACCATGGATGGACTGACGGTCCGTGCTGGTCAGCCGTCGTTCGACGTTTGGGGTTGAAATTTGGGGCCTTGATCCACAGACCAGGACCACAGTCTGTGGCCTGACCTACGGTCCGTGGGTCCGGCCGTGGGTCATGCCTTAGAGAAATTTCTGATCTAATCCTGGGGAGGGCTACAGGTGGCCATCCACGGACCACCAGCACGGGCCGTGGGTCACCCTACGGTCCATGGGTGGAAACCGTGGGTTGCACCTGCACCTTCTGAAAATCTGCTGGGTCAGTCGGTTTTTTGATACGGGGTGTTACAATGACCCCCCAAAGTTGGAACTTAAAGCTCTCCCATCACACTTGAGGTATGTGTTTCTAGGATAGAATAATACTTTGCCAGTCATCATTGCTACTTATTTGAATGAAGCGAAAGTAGAGACTTTGATATCGTTGTTGAGGTGGTTTAAAAGAACTATTGGATGGACAATTGCTGACATTATAGGTATTCCACCAGGTATATGTTCTCATAAAATCTAACTCATGCCTAATTTTAAAATGACTATTGAGCGCTAGAGGAGACTAACTCCACTGATGCAAGAAGTTGTGAAGAAAGAAATTATTAAGTGGTTAGATACTGGAGTAGTTTATTTGGGTGAGTCCGGTTCAATACATGCCAAAAAAAGGAAGGATTATTGTGGTTCCTAATGCAAAGAATGAACTTGTACCAATGATTCCAGTTACAAGTTGGTGAATCTGTATGGATTATCGCAAGTTGAATGGATGGAAAGAGAAAGATCACTTTCCAATGTCATTTATGGACCAAATGTTAGATCGCCTTGCTGGTAAGGGTTAGTACTATTTTCTGGATGGGTATTCAGACTACATGCATATCTCTATAACTCTAGAAGACCATGTAAAGACAATGTTCACTTGCCTGTATGGAAAATTTGCATTCAAGAGGATGCCATTTTGGTTATGTAATGCACTAGTGACTTTTCAGCGTTGCATGATGTCCATCTTCTCAGACATGGTGGAAGATACTATAAAGGTATTTTATGGATGATTTTTTTGTGGTCTCAGACATGGTGGAAGATACTATAAAGGTATTTTATGGATGACTTTTCTTCGGTAGGTGACTCATTTAGGTGATGTTCTAAAATGATGTGAAGAGTGGAATCTTGTGCTAAATTGGGAGAAGTGTCACGTCATGGTGAAAGATGGCATAGTTTTGGGTCATAAGATCCCTCACAAAGGCATTGAAGTTGATAAATCAAAGATCTAGGTGATTGAGAAGTTTCCCCCTCATATCTCTCTGTAAAGGGTGTTAGAAGCTTTCTAGGACATGCTGTTTTTTATTAGAGAGTTATTAAATATCTCTCCAAGATAGCGCACCCATTATGCAAGCTACTTGAAAAGGAGATAAAGTTCGAGGTTGATGATTCTTGTGTAAAAGTGTTTGAAGATTTGAAAGAGAAGTTGATTTCTGCACCGATCATTATTTCACCAGATTTAGGACAACCGTTCAAAGTTATATGTGGTGCGAGTGGGATAGCGCTTGGCGTTGTGTTAGGGAAAAGGCGTGAGAAGATTCTTCATCCCATATATTATGCAATTAAAGCCTCAGGAATATAGGTAAAAAATGAGTTATCCTTAACTTTAGTTTTGATTTTTCTACAATACGATCTTCTATCACCAAATAAAAGGCCATTAATATCCTGAATGTTACTCAAAAGAACTATACTGTCACTAAATAAGAATTGCTTCTTGTAGTCTTCATATTCAAGAAATTTAGATCTGGTTTGCATGGCACTAAAGTCATTGTGCACACTGATCATGCAGCTCTGGGGTATCTTATTGCAAAGAATGATGCAAACCGGAGACTAATTCGTTGGGTGTTATTGTTGCAAGAGTTAAATTTTGAGGTAAACGATAGAAAATCAAGTTGTTGATCACTCTTCCAGATTAGAAGAAGAAGCAATGTTGAAGTTAGTTGATGGCGTTGAGATAGATGATACATTCCCAAGCGAACATGTTTTGGCTGCCTCATATGATCGTATCACTTGGTTCACAAATTCTGCTATCTATTTGGCGGTGATGTGGTACCTTCTGATTTGTAATTTCACCAAAGGAGAAAATTCATGTCTGATGTGAATAAGGTTTTTGGAAGAGCCATATTTGTTCCATGTCTGTGTCGATAGAATTATTTGTTGTTGTGTTCATCAGGTTTATATGATGAGTATATTGGAAGTTTGCCATTCGTCTCCTATTGGTGGTCATCACAGTTGTATCTGGACTGCTCATAAGATATTGTAGTGTAGGTATTATTGGCCTACCATTGACAAAGATGCTCATGATTTTGCCAAATCTTGTGATCGGTGTCAAAGAGAAGGAGGTGTCACAAGGAAGCAAGAACTCCCACTTACTCCTAGTTTCGTGATTGAATTGTTCGATGTTTGGGGCCTTAACTTTATGGATCCATTTGTGAGTTCGAATGGGATGAAGTTCATACTTGTAGAGGTTGACTATGTATTTAAATGGGTAGAAGTTGTTGCAATTTCAAACAATGAAGGAAAGAGTGTCACCACATTCCAGGAAAAAAATATCTTCTCCATATTTGGTACACCAAGGGCGATTATAAGCTATGGAGGTTCTCACTTTTGTAATAAGCTCTTCAAAGCATTGCTTGAGAAGTATGGTATTCGGCATAGCGTGGAAACTCTTATCATCCAAAGTCTAGTGGGCAAGTTGAAATTTCAAATATAGAGATAAAGCGAATCCTTGCAAAGATTGTAAATGCGATCAGAATTGTTTGGTGGAGAAAGCTTGATGATGATATATGGGCTTATCAGAGTGCATTCAAGAGTCCCATAGGTATGTCTTCGAATCAACTTGTGTTTGGGAAGTATTTTTACTTGCCTGTAGAGCTAGATCACAAAGCTATGTGGGCACTCCAGAAGTTGAATCTAGATTGGGGTGCTGCATCAAATCAAAGGTTAAATGAGTTGAATGAATTTGATGAGTTTCACTTGAAAGCGTATGAAATTTCAGCCTTATACAAGGAAGATATGAAGAAGTACCATGATCAACAGATTGAAACGCCTGAATATTCTCCCGGTGATTTGGTCATTCTCTTTAACTCAAGGTCACGTTTGTTTCCTGGCAAGTTCAAGTCAAAGTGGACGAGGCCATTTCGAGTAGAGCAAGTGTTTTCACAAAGAGTGGTTGAGCTAGAGAATGATGAAAGAACAAGGTTCAAAGTGAATGGTCAAAGGATAAAACTCTACTTGGGACATCTGGAGGTAGTCAAAGAGGTGATTGAAGAATGAGATCTTGATGAAGTCTGTGTAATCGAGGAGTCGGCGTCGTGCTGCGACGTTAAATCAAGCGCTTATTGGGAGGCAACCCAAGATGTTTAGTTTAGTTATTTTTCTTTGTTTTCTATTTTTAGTTTGATTTTTTTTGCTAGAATAGGTTAACTTAGGGTCCGTGTAAAAATATTTTCAAGAAAAAGGGAAAGGAAGGCCTAATTTTTTCTTTATGTTCAGGAATGAAAGAAAAAATGGAATAATTTATGTGCAAGAGGGTCGTACGAATGGGTCCTACGGGCCGTAGGGAGTTTGATAGATTGTAGGTCCTATTCGTAGAAACCGAAATGTGGTAACATGATTGAGGTCTTGTTCTATGGATCCCATCTAAGAGTCGTAGTTCATTCGACAAACCGTAGATGGTGGTCGTAGAAACCTAAGTCCAAATACAGTTGCAACTCTAGGTCTACGAGTGCACAATACATATCGTAGAATTTTCATGTTCTATAATTGTACTCATTGACTCCATGTATGTTTCAAATTGTTTTCTAAGTGTTAAGGCAGTCTATGGAAGCAAACTACGGATCGTAGAAATTTCTATGGTCCATAGACGGGCTTTTTTGAGACCATGTTCTGTAATATATCAACCCAACCCGCGACCCTCTGTAATAAAACCCTTCAATTTAAATCCATCCCCAATTTCCCTCCCCTCTCCAACCATTACAAGCCCCTCATGTCACTTTCCTAATCGTTTCCCCTTCCATTTCTCTCATATTAAAGATTTATTTTTCCATCATCATCTTCCTCTCCAAAAATCTCCATTCCTCCTTCTTTCTCCAATTTCCATTTTTTTCACACTAAAAAACCTAAATTCCTCCAAAAGTGTGCTCAGTGGTTGCGGGTTAGTGAAGGTCACAATGAAACAAAGTCAAGTTGTCGTAAATTTCGATACACTCACTCATCTTAAGATTCAAACATTACTAAGGTATGTATTTTTTATCCTTACTTACTTATTCGTGTTGAAATTTTTAGTTGCATCTTGATTTAAGGTTGACATTTGTTGAATTAAATCGGTTAAATCAACCCTAGGTATGAGGTTCTGGGATGAGTGTGATTTTAATGTGCATATCCATGTTAGAACTAGGTTGGGCTGATGTTAAATGGAATTACAAAAAAAGATGTGTGCAATAATCAACTGATCCAGGTGATTTGTGCCCTATGAAGGTCATCTACAGACCGTAAATCTATCTACGATCCATAATTTCCCTTCATAGATATGCCTCAAGGACTAGTTTTGACTATTTCACACTAACCTTGGTAACGGGTTGTAGAAATATCTACGGACCATAGATATGACTCGTACAAGTAGTCTAAAAATTTAAATATCAATGAGGTGGACTACGGATCCTATCTACAACCCATAAGATTTTATACAACTAGTAGATAGATCTATGAGTCCATATATGACATTCCAATAACTCAATTTGTGAACTACTTGACTGAGCTACAGTTTGTAGAAACTTAAAGGAACACTACTATCAGTCAGTAGTTCCAACTACTGAAACGTGATTGGTGGCCTTCCTTCCTACGATTGGAACCTATGGGTCGTAAAACCTTATATGGTCTGTAGGAACCCAATTGTAGGACCAAAACAATGTACTTTCTTGAAATTTTTGTAGTGTTGTTTATTGGTTTTCAGTTGTTCTTGCTTTCTTCTTCCCCATTATATGTTACTAACAGATTTTACTGCAAGTAAAATGCCTAGAAGAGGGGGTAGAGCCATCAGATCCTTGTCACGAGCTGGAAATGCCAGTAGAAATCAACTTCGCAATGAGACCACTGATGATGAGCAGGGTAGGTCGGAATACAATTCCGTTATGGGAGAGGACTCACCTAGGGTACCCCGGACTACCAGACACAAAACTTGACAATTAGAAATGGTCCCATATTCGGTGGACATAGTCAGACCACCACAAGCACCTACTCCCCAGTCTGACGAGGGAGCTGGCTCACAGAGCGGCGATGATAGTTCACCAGTGGAGTCTGCGTTGGGCTCTC
Organism: Solanum etuberosum; assembly: GCA_029582245.1. Taxonomy (NCBI): domain Eukaryota; kingdom Viridiplantae; phylum Streptophyta; class Magnoliopsida; order Solanales; family Solanaceae; genus Solanum; species Solanum etuberosum. The sequence continues at coordinate 94,824 of JAJONR010001260.1, read as the reverse complement.
ACTTCATATCTCATTCTTTTTCTGAGGGGTCTCACTCTAACAGATTACAAGAGCATATTCAATTTGTTCAAATTATGGGACAGCCTAACCGCTTTGAGGTCCGGGGTATGTTCTAAATTTTTTAGAAGGTGTCGGATAAAAATATGAGAGGAAAACCAGACGGACAATTACTGAGGAGCTGAGGGTGTTGACCGATAGTTGGCATATTGCTCTAGATATACATACACTGTTCAAACGACATTGTTACCAATGGATGGTAGAGTCCCTTGGCCAATACGATGAAAATATGGTTCAGGAGTTTTAGGCTTCACATGCAGCCACAATTAAGAATTTGATGCCAAAAAGGGAGACGAGCTAGCACATCCTCATCTTCTAAGCATCTGGGTTTGGGATGTTCTAGTTAACATCTCAGAACTGACCATTTTCCAATTTCTACATAGTACGTATTATTAGCAGACTGCATTGACAACAAAATTTGATTTTAAGATAAAACTTGTGCTTAATACAAAAGAGATGAAGGATTCCTCTCAGAATGAGGATTTATTTAGATGGGTTGCTAGATATATTATGGATCAGGGGATCGCAGACTAGCTACGTGGTCCTGGCCCAATCAAAAAGGCCTCACTCAACTTTGATGCTAAATTTTGGTGGTCAATCATATGTTCCCGCATATACCCCACTATGCTAGATAATCACATGACTCATGATCGGGAGGTGATAGTTGCATGTCTCATGGTTGGACACGAGATTAATTTTGCTCGAGTGCTTATTGTGGAGATACATGAGCAAGCATTTCAGATTGCAACTACTCTCCCCTTCTAAGGGCTAATATTCCATTTATGTCGGGAGTCTGTTTTGCCATTAGTTTAGGTTATTGACCTACTGATTCCACTAACTCAGATAGTAGATGTTGAGCCTATTCGGGATGTACAAACCTAGCTATATTACGATGCATATCACAGTTTAGCATACCATAGATGCGGATGACCAAGCATCCCAAAGAGAGTGAGGTTCCTACGGGGGATAGCACTATTACTAAGCTCATCGAGGAAACACATGCTTCCTCATGAGTACCAGATGAGAGAACATCACGTGTTTCTACTGCATCAAGCCTTTCCACTATGCGAGTCATCAGATTTAAGTGATTAAAGGTTCAGATGGATCGATAACTACAACACCTTCGACCTTGGGTCCATACTGTTGTTGAGGAGTCAGAGAAGATTATGCAAGTTGTGATAGCAGAGCAGACTCAGGCGACCTAGCGGAGGATAGCCACATTTGAGTTATAGAGGCTAGCCCAATCCCTGACTATGCCAAGTGCAGATATTGAGGGCTTTCAGGCAGAGCTGGCTAGACTACAGGCTGATGTTTATACATTATCTTTTGTAGCTACTTATGCACCTGGTCCTTCTTCCACAAAGGCGGGAGATGAGGTTCTATTGGCATTATTTGGTTAGGCATACCCTCTTCTTGCGACTGGAAAGCACATATAGACTAATATTGATATTTATGAGGGGGCTAAGGAGCGCGTGAGAATAAAGGAGAAATGTGCACTTGAGGCGGATCAACGACAATATAGTATTGATAAAAAGTTGAGATTGGAGAGATTTTGGTAGTAGGTAGCCGGTGCATCGGGATCGGAGAGCACTACTGATGGTGCCCCTCAGATTTTTCTAAAGGGCGCTACTAATGACGTCCCACAGGTTTCTACTGTAATGCACATTGATGCACCCGGGTCCCCACCAACGGACACACATGCCTCTCTCTTGTTCTTTGGCGCTTAGGCACCACAGGTTTGTCTTCACCTTGGTTTCCTTATTTTTAATACATTGAGAACATTGCACAATATTTCATGTGGGGGTGGGATGAATCTATTAAGAGTGTAAAGGGTGAGGTTTGAATAGCCCAAACACTCAGATCATGCCTTACTGTTTTCTTGCATGTGTTCTTTTTCTCCAAGGACTATTTAATTTATGTTGAACCGGTATGTTTTAGGATGTTGATTGTAAGAGTAGACTAGAAACAAAAGCATGATGGAAATATTACATGAATTAGATATCCCTCAAAATTTTGTGTGCTTTGTGCTATATATATGTGATTTATAAGTCAACTATGTAGGAGCTTTGTATTACATGATAGGAACCAATAGGATAACATGACTTAAGCTGAAGCATGAACTAGATACACTAATAATTTGATAGTAAAATGATGTGGCATGTATGTGTGAGATTATTTGTTCATTCGTACAATATGTTCTAATCTAGAACTTTCCTCGATAATCTTTCTAGGATGATTTAACTGTTAATTAGGAAAAGATTATAGGCCATTGTTGAAATTGAGTCCACTAAGCCTAAAATCAACCAACCAAATTGAAATGTTCCCTTCGATCCATATTGTTGAGCCTAAATTAGACAATTCTTTCAATTTACCCTATTCATCTTCCCCATGATAATTATTAACCTTTGTTTTAGATCTGGTCCCTCCTAGACATCGTGCACCTCAACTTAGACAAAAATTCGATGTTGAGGGTGGCTACTATAGAGGAAAACAAGAAAAGAAATGGGCATGAAAAGAGTTATGTATTGAGAAAAAAAATAAAAATTAAGATGGTGTGGCAGAATAAAGAAAATAAACAGGTGAAGAAAAATTTAAATGAAAAAGAAAAGCAAGTCAAAGCCACGCCCGAACTTTAATTTTAGAAAAAGGATAAAATAAAATAAAGGAGAAACCCGAATTTGTAGTAAAAGAGGAAAATACCCAATGTAATGTCAAGGAGGGCATACAAATCACTTAAAATCTAAATTCACCACACATGAACCTACATTAAGCGCTAATAAAGTCCTATGGCGATCCTAATTCAACGATTTGAGAGTCTAAGTGTAGAAAATAATGAAAAGTTTATGGTATTTTTCATGTACTGTACTGAATTCAATTATGAGAGTGAGCTTATAACATATATCAATATTTGTGTGAATAATGAGATTTCTTTGTGGTAAGGTCACAAAGTACATGGTCGAAAATTTGGGTTTTTGGTGAGTGTTATCGATGTATATGAATGTATCAATTGGTATGTCTATGTCATGAATTGATTCGCATATGTTGGCTTATTTTGAACAAAAAAATATTGCACTGTGTTTTTAAAAATGAAGTATAGATTATTGAGGGTAAGGCCATATGAATGCTTGATTTCTAGGTTTACTTTTGCATCGTGTCATTTTTTTGTTAGTAGTGTCGCTTGAGGATAAGCGACGATTTTAAGTTGAGGGTGTTAATGTACCGCAAATTTATAACATTTAAAATTATTTAAGCTTGGATTTTTGCATGTGTCTTAAGCATTTGTTAATAGATTTGATGCTATTTTATCTATGTTTGCAGGAAAGTAGGTTTTGACAGTCCAAGGATGGAAATTAAATGAAATAGTTGGTTTTTGATGGACTAAGAGTTGACCTACGAGCCGTAGTCCATGCTACGAGTTGTAGGATTGATCCATAGAGGAGGATGAAGATGTTTAAGTCTGATTTTTGCTAAGTATGGAAAGACAGAAGCAGACTATGAGACGTAGAGTGATATACGAGCCGTAGGGCTAAGCCGTAGAAAGATTCAGATATGTTGTGTCGCTGTATATTGGATGAAGACTTGCCAGGACGGGCCGTATAAAAATATACAAGTTTTAGTTCAGGTTTGTAAGAAGTGCCTAGATGGATTTTCAAGAAGCTGCATTTGACGGCTTAGGTCTATGAGTCGTAGAGTGACCTATGAGCCGTACACTAAAACTGTAGAACCTGCTGTCAAAGCCCAATTATCCTAGGTTTTCTCATCCTAGTCTAATTAGGATTAGATGTTTATAAATATTCATTTTATTTCATATTTTTTTACAGTTAGAGAATTAAATACTTTGCTTTTGGTTTTGAGAATTATTTTGGTGAACAATTTTTCTATTTTAATTCTTGAAGCACCAGTTTAATATAATCTTTTGTTTGTCAATTTAAGATTATGGAATTCAACAACTCTAATTGTAAGTTCACGGTTTATTTTAACAATGTGATTAAGAATTGTGATAACTCAAGTATCACTAGCTAAACTCCACAGCTAGGATTGTGGGAACCACGAGGAATTAAAAATGCAGACTTAATAATTAGTAATTATTGAATAAGTGTTTATGCATGTATTGTTAATCTCTTCCTTTTGATTGCCAACGTTAAAACCCACCTTATTCCTACTTGCCCGACCAAGGAAGTAACAAATGGGCTACAGAGATTTGGCTACTACAACCGACATCTAATAGCTTGAACCGCCTATCTGAGAGCTAATGTATGATCAAGGGTAAGGTTTAGTAAAGCACACATCCATAGATCAACCAAGTTGCATGGTGAAATTCCCTATTTGGACGACCAATCACTTAGGAGATACGTAACTTACCGCTTTGCATGTTAAACACTTGATAATATTACTACCATAAGGCTGGCCGCGTTAAGGACTTGTGGGGAACACATACACCCTAGTTTTATCTTCTATTGATTAAACAAAACATTCAATCGTGTTTACTTGGTTATTTATTATTTAACTGGATCAAAATAGCTTTTCTGTTAAAAAACTTCCCTTTTTACAAAAATAGTCTGACTAAAAGTACAATCAACAATTAATTAGCCTAAGTCTAGACATGTCAATAATAAAAGATAGGGTACAAGATGAAACAAGTGCATAATGATAGACAATTCTCTCGAATGATAGTTGATTAGAGTATCATTAAGATTTAGATTTCTCTTCTAGGTAAATTCAAGTTCAAGAATAAACTAATTATAATCTAGTGATTCTAATTTGTAAGAACATGTTATGAATTATTCTTAAGGAAGTAATGTCCTTTGACTATTTTTTCCTTGAGATTTAATCAACAATTATCAACAAGCTCTTTCGATTACTTTAGAGGAGATATATTGATTCAATTTATAAACGCTAAAAAATGTATCATATTTCAAGGAATAGGCGGTCATATGCAAAACAATAACCCAACTTATGAGGTCGGGGTTGAACCACAAGAATTGGTAGTTGAGACTCTTCTTCTATTGATTTTACAATTTGAAATGTAACACCTCAAAAATCAGAAAGTTAAAAAGAAAAGAGAAAGTGCAGTTTTTGCACTTGCCCAGTGGTCTACGAGACAGACCTACGGATCACAGGAAGTCCTACGGGCCATAGAAAGTCCTATGTGATGTAGGAAGGTAGCCGTAGAACTGAAGTTGAGGTTTTGGAATTTCAAGTTTCTTAAGTTTTACCTACGAATGAGCACGACGAGTTGTAGGAAATTGGATGTGTCCTAGATGGGTTCTGTAGGGGTAATACATACATAGAAAAAAATTTAGGTTAAAATTGAGGTCTACAGATAGTGTCCACGGACCGTAGAAAGTTTGACGTTCCATAGAATGATGTCGTAAGAAGTTGGACAATTTTAGTCCCCAACAACTCAAACTACAGTTGACCAGTACGGTCCGTAGGAATTTCTACGGCCCGTAGGTCCAAATTGTAGGGTCCTCTGGTAGTTATTTCTTAAGGGTATTTGGGTCTATTCCTGTCCATTTAATACCTATACTATATCGTTTTTACCCTAATTTTAAGTCTTATAACTACCCTTCTACTCCTAAAATTACCCCAACTCTCTCATTCTCCCAAAACGCCAAATCCCATCCACATTCATTTTCTTCGATTATCTTTGTTGTTCAGGAAGGAACTTAGGGTTTCAAGCTTCAAGTCTCCTATTCATCCATTTATTTTGGGCTTTGTTTACCAAGGTATGTAGAGTTTCATCAATGGGTTCTATTCGCCTATTGAGCCCCAAACATTTCTCAAATCTCCAAGTTAAATTTCATCAAATTAATTAGGTTTTCATTCAATTCTTCATGGGTTCTAATTGTGTTGATTCAATTGTTTGATTTTGGTCTTATCATGATTGTTTTGACTCAATACATTCTTTCCAACTGATTTTATATGAACGCATGCATTATTCATGATTTTGACTATGAACTCTTAAAGACATGAATTTATGAAGAAGTTATGAAGCTATGAATGGTGTTTTCTTGTAAATTATTCATGATTTATAAAAAGGAATGGTTTATGATCTAGGTTTCTTCAATATAAGCATCAATAAAATTGTGAAAGGATTTTTAACATATTAAGGAATCATGATTGATCAAAGGTTTTCTTACATATGCATGATTCATGATTTAAAGAGCTACTCTATGATGATTTAAGCATTGATTAATAACTTAATTGTGTTTTTCCACGTATGATGATATGTATATTGTTCTGAATAAGTCTGGTGAGATTTTTCTTAGTACCGAGAGGACGTTGAGATGGAGTCTCTCCCATTAGTAAAGGTCGGGTCTCTTGTAGAAATATCTTTGTCCCTAACAATTTTCCCCCGTAGGTTTTGACTTAGAAATACATAGCTAGTGGATCCACCTATTCTACAAGTTTAAGGTTCTTTCTTTGGCAAGGAGGGCAACTTTTTTCGGTGTGGGAGCAAGACACCAAATTCCATGTTATAGCTCACGTGGTCTATGTTGATTAATAGTAAATATCTTACAAAATAAATTAAGTTGTTCGTAAAGTTTTTATGAAGCTTTTAATATGAATTTAAGATGCATTGACCATGTTCATGATTTATAATTCTTTTTTAATGGTTTTTACTATGCTTTAGCTTGGTCATGCATATCATGTTTTCCTTTATGTCCCTAGGATCATGTTTTATGTTTACGCATATCCCTCATATATTTAGTACATTCCATGTACTAATGCATACTTGTGCCTACATTTGTTAAATAATGTAGGGTCCAATAATCTTCCTCCTCCCAATCGTGGCTAGTTTCTTGATCATTCGAAGTTTGAAGAGTTGGTGAGTCCTCATGTTCTGAGGACCATGTCACCATTACTTGATTTCTTATGTTTTAAGATTTAAGACATTATACGTGGTGTACATGTTACGTCCATACCACTCCTTTTGATGTATTAGAATGGATTGTCAAGAATATGTTTAGACTTCCTCTTTTATGTCAAATTCTCTTTATGATATGAGACACTCTTCTTTAATTGTCGTATTTTCTATTATGATGTGTTGAATACATATCAACTGGTTTTTGTAGGGCCTCTTGGGGTTTAATATGCCATGTCATGTCTAGGACATACTTTGGGTCATGACAAACTTGGTATTTAGAGCACATGGTTTTAGAAAAAGGTCCTAGGTGTCTGACAAGCCGTGTTGAGTAGAGTCTTGTTCATAAGTGTGAAGTGCGTCACATTTATGAATAGGAGGCTACCAAACATTTTGGAAACTTCACTTCTTTCATTACACTAAAGTTGTTCCCTAAAGTCTATCTCTATAAACATCCTTCTCCTAAATCTTGCACGATACTTTTCAAGATATGGCCCCTCAAAAAGCTTACGTGAGAAAGAATGCGGGTGAGAATGTGGAGCCCGAGGTTCCTCAAGTTCCAGTTGAACCTTTGGCCAAGCGAGTGACTCATGATGAATTCCGAGCCACTTTCCAAGTGTTGGCTCAAGTTATAACAACTTAAGCTAATTGAGAGGCCATTGCTCCCGTTAACCCAAATATGGGTATGACGGTGAAAAGGATAAGGGACTTCACTAGTAGGAACCCTCTATAGTTCCATGGTTCCAAGGTTGATGAGGATCCTCAAGAGTTTATTGATGATGATGTGTAAGATAGTGGGAATTAGGGATTATCTACGGTGGAGATGGCAGAATTGGAAGGTTATCAACTAAAGGGTGTTGCTGAAGTTTTTTTCAACCAATGGAAGGAAGAGAGGGTGGTAGATGCGAGTCCTTTTGATTAGGAAAAATTCAAAAGAGCTTTTTGATTTTTTTCTTTCATCTTAAAATGAGAGAACTGAAAGTGCTTAAGTACATTAATCTCTGACAAGAGAATATGAGTGTGCAGGAGTACGCTTTGAAGTTTACTCTATTGGCTAAGTATACTCCAACTATTGTTGCTGACTCTAGGGCAAGAATATGTAAATTTGTGTTGGGTGTGTCTGAAATGGTGGTCAAGGAGTGTTGTACTGTTGATTAAGGAGATGGATATTTCCCGTTTATACATTCCCAACATATTGAAGAGGAAAAAATTAAAGGAAAGGTCAGACAGTCCAAGAGGGAAAGGACTAGTGATGGTGCCTTTTCTCATTCTAGGTCCGGTGGACATGGGCATCCTGAATTCCGACAAAAAATTTCGGGTCAAGGTTCTTTCAATACTCCAACCTCTAAGTTCAACAAAGATAGGGTGTCTAACCCTAAGCCTTAAGGAGGAAATAATAGTGGATCTTCTTTATCTACTTGCACTAGGTATGACAAGCATGATAGAAAAAATTTGGCATGTATGAATGGTTGCACTAATTATGGGAAGAATGATCACAATATGAGAGATTTCCCATTGCTTGCTACTAAGGGAAGGGATGGTAGGCAAGCTTAGTCTAGTGGTTTCGGTTTGTGTGCTCTGAAGTAAAATAGATTCTATGCTCTTCAGACTCGACATGATCACAAAGATTCCCAGATGTTGTGACTGGTATGTCAACAGTCTTTCACCTTGATGTTTATGCTTTAATTGAACCAAGAGCTACCTTATCGTTTGTTACTCTTTATGTGTCCATGAAATTCGATGTCGGTCCCGAAATCCTTCTAATCCCTTTCATGTCTCTACTCCTGTTGGTGATTCTATTGTTGCTAAGAGAGTTTATAGAAATTGTCCCATTTACATTTTTCATAGAGTCACTCATGTCGATCTTGTAGAGCTTGATATGTTAGATTCTATTGTTATTCTTGGGATGGGTTGGCTTCATGCATGTTATGCTTCCATAGATTGTAGGACTTGATTAGTCACTTTCAAGGTTCCGAATGAACCTATCATATCTTGGGAAGGAGGAAATTATGTTCTTAAGGGTCAGTTTATATCTTGCCTAAAGACTAGGAATATGATCTCTAAGGGTTGCATTTTTCATATTATTTGGGTTAGGGATATAGATTCTAAAACCCCTACTCTTAAGTCAGCTCCGATTGTAAATGAGTTTTTGGAAGTGTTTCCCGATGATCTTTCTAATATTTCTCCTGAAAGGGAAATAGACTTCGGTATTGACCTTCTCCTAGAGACGTATCCTATATTTATTCCTCCTTATTGTGTGGCCCCAGAAGAACTTAAGGAATTAAGGGATCTGTTGAAAGATTTATTGGATAAGGGTTTAATTAGACCTAGTATCTCTCCATGGGGTGCTCCGATGTTGTTTATTCAAAAGAAGGATGCTTTTCTCCGAATGTGCATTGCCTATCAACAATTAAATAAGGTTACCATTAAGAATATGTATCCTATTCCAAGGATTGATTACTTGTTTGATCAACTCCAAGGAGCGATTTACTTTTCTAAGATTGACCTCCGGCCGGGTTATCACCAATTGATGGTAAAGGAAAATGACATTCCGAAGATGGCTTTTTAAACCCTGTATGGACATTATGAGTTCTTGGTGATGTTTTTGGATATTACTAATGCCCCAACGACATTTATGGATTCGATGAATAGGTTCTTACAATAATATCTTGACATGTTTGTGATTGTGCTTATTGATAAAATTTTGATTTATTCTCGGAGTGAGGATGAGCATGTTGGGCATTTGAGGATTGTGTTGAAAATTCTCAAGGATCGTGAATTATATGCTAAGTTTAGCAAGTGTGAGTTTTGGTCGATGTTTGTTTCTTTACTTGGTCATATTTTCTCTGGTTAAGCTATTCAAAGCGATCTTAAGAAAAGCGAGGAAGTTAAGAATTAGCCTAGATTTTTGTCCGCTTCAGATGTATGGAGTTTCTTAGGTTTGGCTGGTTAAGTCAGAAGGTTAATGGAATGATTTTCGACTATTGCTTCGCCATTGACGACATTGACTCAAAAGAAAATGAAATTCCTATGGCCAAAAGCTTGTGAGAAGAGTTTCTAAGAATTGAACGATATACTCACTTCAACCCTAATATTGAGATTTCCCGAAGGATCAGATGGCTTGGTAGTGTATAGTGATGCTTCACGAATTTGACTTGGTTGGGTTTTGATGCTACATGAGAAATTTATCACTTATCTTTCAAGGCAATTGAAGGGGAATGAAAAGAATTATCCGACTCATGATTTGAAGTTAGCGGTGGTAGTGTTTTCTCTAATGATTTGGAGGCATTACTTATATGGTGTTCACATAGATTTGTTTACTGACCACAAGAGCTTGAAATATGTTTTCACTCATAAGGATTTGAACTTTTTCCAAAGGAGGTAGCTTGAGTGTTTGAAGGATTACCACATGAGTGTCTTATATTATCCCTGTAAGGTGAATGTGGTGGAGGATGCTCTTAGTCGACTATCGAGAGGAAATGTAGCTCATGTTGAGGATGATAAGAATGAGTTTGTTCATGACGTTCATAGATTGGCCTGATTGGGTGTTCACTTGGTTGATTCTAATGAAGATTGTGTAGTTGTTCATAATGGTTTCGAATCACTTTTTGTATTGAATATGAAGTCCAAGTAAGATCTTGATTCGTTACTAGTAGAGATGAAGAAGTCGGTTTATGAAAAAGCAATTGAGGCTTTCTCCTAAGGGGGAGATGGTGTCTTTTGATATTAAGGTCACTTACATGTTCAAATGTTGATGAGTTGAGAAATCAGATTCTGATAGAAGGTCACAGTTCTCGGTATTCTATTCACCCGGGAGCTACCAAGATGTACCGTGACTTTCGGGAGGTCTATTGGTGGAATAAAATGAAGAAAGATATTGCAGAATTTATGGCTAATTATTCGAATTATCAACAAGGTAAAGTTAAGAATCTGAAACCAAGAGGTTTGGCTCGAGACATTAGTATTCCTAAGTGGAAGTGGGAAGATTTGAATATGGACTACATCACGGGTTTACCCCGCACTCGTCAACAATTTGATTCTATTTGAGTTATTGTGGACAGAATGAAAAAATTGGCTCACTTTCTTCCTATTAAGACTTCTTTTTCAGCCGATGAGTATGCCAAGATTTATATTTTAGAAAGGGTAAGGTTGCATGGAGTTTCCTTTTCCATTATCTCCGATCGTGACACTTATTTTACATCACAGTTTTAGAAGTCATTTCAAAAGGGTCTTGGTAATCAAGAGAAACATAGCACGAATTTCCAGCCTGAAACAAATGGACAAGCTGAGTGTACCATTAAAACTTTAGAAGATATGTTAAAAGCTTATGTAATTGATTTTAAGGGTAATTGGGATGATCATATTCCTTTTATTGAGATTTCTTCTAATAATAGCTATCATTCTAGCATTTGGATTACACTTTTTGAGGCTCTACATTGTAGGAGGTGTAGGTCTCCTATAGGTTGGTTTGAAGTTAGTGAGGTTGCTTTTATAGGGATTGAGTTGGTTGATAACTCTCAAATTACCGTAAAAACAATTAAAAGAGTAAGCGGTCGTTGTCAATAAAAATATCCAACTAAGAGTCGGGGTAGGATCTTACAAGGAATGGTTTAAGGATAAGAATTCAACTAAGAAATTAAGAATTTGAACCTATTCATTGTAGCACCTTAGAACAATTGGGTAGCTGATTCCACCAAATTTACAAAAAGAGGTTTGTAATCAAGTATCACAATTAAACTAAAAACACAGAGATTTCACAAGTAAAAGATGATCTAAGACTGTTAGGATTGGTATTAATGTCACATAGGGGTACAAGTGTTGCTCAATAGTTCTAAACAAATATGCATAGACTAGGTAATCTTTAATGACACTTATCTTCTTTCGATCTTATAGCACCCTATAATAGAATTTCATTTTTGTCTCATCTATGTAATTCAGAAATCAACCCATTACCTTACGAAAACCTCTATTTTGAGATGATTTAGAAACTAGAAATGAACCATAATCTCTCTTTCGAGAAAACCATAGAAATTAAACCTATAATTCCATGTAACAAGTTATTTACCCATTTCAATTGATCTCTTTCGAGCATCAACTGAAGATCTAGACTAGGATTAAGTTTGCAACCATAACTCATGAGTTAACCCCATGCTAAATAACCTAAATCCATAGATGAACAACAATAAAATATAGCATAGCACAAGAACCACTACATTAAATCAATAACCAACCCCATAATCAAACCCCTAGATTTGGGGTTTTAGCCACACATCATAAAAAATAAAGAAATTATATCTATGATGCTACTAGACATTAATGTGCTAAAATTAAGCAAGAATCTTCAACACCCACTTCGTATTCAACCCTTAATTGTCAATTACAAGGGAATATGAAAAACCCTAAAATTAAGGAAAAAGTATTTCTCAATATCTAACTAACTATGAAATTAGGGAAAAGTTTTGTGTTTCGGATCCCAATATTCCACACCTAATTCCCAAACTTCAAAAACTTCCTTTTTATCTCTCTTTTTGCCTATTTATATTTTCCGCAAAATTAGCCCAAGATTCCATATGGTACCCACTCGACGACGTAAGTCGGGCTCGCTTATCTTGTTTGGTGGATCAATGTTTTCTCCTTAGCTCACCCTTATTTTTCTTCATGATTTAGGTGGTTGAACCTTTGTTGGTGAACTCGTTGGATCCAGTCTTTCATGTTCGGAGGATCATTGATTACAACTTTGTTCTCCCTTTCATCTTTCATTTTTACTCAGCACTCTGTCACCTTCGGCGATGGAACTTTAGCTCACCCATTTAGCTTTGGCGAATCACCATTTCCTCTTTAGTCTGCCAACTTTACCTTAAATGTATTCAATTTTGTACATTGTCAACTTGGGCGAGGTCAAGCCAATTGGGTGATCCATCCTTTTTGTTAGGAGACTACCAATAAGGAGTTTATACCCCATTCAATGTTTTGGACTCTTTTTCATGCATTCATCCTTGCCTTATCGTTGAGCCTTCAAAGCTGCAAACATCAAAATATAATCAAAATAGGACATAAATAGACATTGAGGAAACTAATTGTTGATGAACTAAAAAGGCCTCAAATGAGTGAAATCTATCACTTATCTTTGGTTCATGAGGCTATGGAAAAAGTTTGACTCATTCGCGAAAGGTTGATGTAACACCTTAGATTCGAGAAAAGCTAGAAAGGGGGAAAGTGAGAATCTCACAAGCTAAAACTGGACCATGGAATTCTCCACGGATCCCCAGATGGGCTGTGAAGGGGACCATTGTCCATGAGATGGCTCCTGGTAAGTCCCAAGGACCTGTTGTACAGGCGTCCCTCCTAGAGAGGCCTAGACAGCCCGTAGAGAGTTGACAGGCCGTTAAGCAGTTCGTCAAGCAGCCGTCAATAGGGGGCCTTTTCCCCTAGCCACTGGTACAGGACCATAGACGGCTAGACGGTCCGTGGTGCCTATGACAAGCCGTGAAGGCCATTGTCAAGTGTATCCGTCATCTTTTAAGTTAGGGGCTTTTGGGTCTTTTACTGATTATTTTAATATAATACCATGTCGTTTTACCCTTCACCCATGACCCTATATAAAGGTTTTTACCCCTAAAATCACCCAAATTCAATTCATTCTATCAATTTCCCAAAAGAGGAACATGTTCATCCTCCTCAAATATTTCTCTCTCTAAAAGCTTGAAAAAGAAGACTAGGGTTTCAAGTCAAGTCTCCAATTTCACCATTGAAGTCAAGCTTATGGCATTAAGGTATGATAGTCTTCATCTATGGAGATCTTTGATATACCGTGAGTTTACGGTATTTTTGATGTATTTCACTTGAAGTTTGTGTGAGTTTTGGGCATTTTTTTATTAGATATGATGGTTTTTATGTAATCTTTGCAGGAAATAGGCTCAGAAGCGGTTGAGAGAGAAAATAACTGAAGTGGCAGTAGTAGCAGTTAACGGAGCCCAACCACGGACCGTCGTTTGATTGACGGGCCGTAGGTGGGGAGGCGTGGATGTGAGTTCAAGGAAGTCTGACTAAGTGTGGAACCACGGAGGTAAACGACACCCTGTAGAGTGAATAATAGACCGTAGATTGACGGTCATCATTTGATTCAGAGAATTGAAGTTCCAGTACTTGAACCACGGAAGAACAGGACGGACCGTAGTCCAATCCACGGACCGTAGGTGGCAACCATCGTTTGAAGATCCTGAAATTTTTACCAAATGCTGACCCATAGAGGTGAACCACGGACCGTAGGTTGATCCACAGTCTGTAGGTCGAGTCGTCGATCAAAACCGCGTCTGAACCAATTTTTCTTTTTTTATTTTCCTATTTTGTTTAGGACTTGTCTACTATAAAAACACGTTTTCATTTCCATTTTTGACGTTAGACTCTATTGATGATTATTGTTTTTGTCTTTTGGAATTATTTTGCAAACACTTTAGCAATTTAATGCGTGAAGATCGTTTATGAAATTTGCTTTTTGATTGTCAATTCAAGATTCCGGTATTCATCTACTTTGATTGTAAGTTCATCATTCTTCTTATTAATAACAATATGAATTGTGAATTCTAAAGCATGAGTAGCTAAATCCACAACTAGGGTTGTGGGAACCATGAGCAATTAACAATGTATGAATAATAAATAAGTAATTCTTGAATAGTGTTTATGCATGTATTGTTAATCCTTTGGTTTAGAAGTCTTTTTAACGTAGGCCAATGTTAGAACTCGCCTCGTTCCTACTTGACTTACCAAGGGGGTAATGAATGATAAAATGATTAAACAACGGAGATTTAGTTAAGGATTTACTGCTATCTAATAGTATGACTTTAATCAGTTGACATGAGGGTTAATACCCAACTCAATTGACACGAGGGCTAATCCGGGGTAAAGGTAAGAGTTAGTAAAGTACACACCTGTAGACTTACCAAGTTACGAGGTGAAATTTCCTACTTGGATTACCAATCACTTAGGGATATCCAACTTATCAACCTTGCTTGTCAAACACTAGGATAGATTTACTATTCTTAGAAATACAATGTTAAGAGCTTGTGGGGAACACATATACCCTAGGTCTCATCTAATATTGATATCTTAAACTCTGAATCTTGTTTACTTGTTACTTAGTAATTCAAATCAACAATCTGTTATTTTATTTACAAATTCCTTCTTTTGTTACTTTTCTCGGAAATAGTTTGACTAAACGGAGATAATTGTGAGTTAAGCTTAAGTCTAAACCATATTCCTCGTGGGATCGACCTTAACCTAAAAGATGGGTTCTTTATTTGGGAACGACCGCTTACACTTCTTTCGGGAGGTGTAATTTGGGAGTATCAAATTTTAGCGCCGCTGCCGTGGAATACGACTTTTAGATTAAACTACCTACATTGTTGAACTTTAGTCATGTATTTCCTGATTTTACATTTTTATTTTATTTTTGTTTTCTACAGGTCTCAACTCTAGTGTATGCCAAGTACACGGAGTCAAGGAAATCCCCTGACACCCTACGATCCATAATTAAGAAGAACTTTAAGAAGAATGGTTGGAAGAGGCATAAATCTCAAGGTACACAATGATCCCATCGGAGAGGGTCAAGGGAATGGAGCTTGTTATCGACCTCCTGGAGCTGTCAATGTGCCCGCTCAGGTTCAGGGTGGTCATCTAATCGAAGATGCAAAACAGGGGAAAAACCATCCAGCACCGAGGTTTCGTGATAACTACAGGGTTGACTATGACTCGGTTGGATCAACTGGTGCTATCGTTCTTCCCCCATTACCTCCGGGACATACGTTTGTGGTGACCAACAGTCTTATGCAAATACTTACAGCAAGAAGGTTGTTCGCTGGGTTGCCTTAGAAAGATCCATATGCTCACATGGCTAAATTTACATGTGTCTGTACGAGTCCTGTGGGACGACCAGACTTTGATATGAACATTATAGGTTTGAGAGTATTCCCACTTTCATTGACTGGAGATGCTGCTGTATGGTTTTCTGAGCTCCCATAAAATTTAATATATACATGGGACCAACTGCACAAGGTGTTTATGGTGAGGTACTTTTCGGTGTCCAAGAAGTTAAATTTCAAAGATAAACTAAACAACTTCATGGCACTACCTGGAGAGTCAGTAAGCAGTTCACAGGATAGGTTCACTGGATTCATGAGGAGTGTGCTGAACGACCGCATAGATGATGAGTCACTGAAGGAGTACTTCTACAGAGGACAGGATGACAATGGAAAGGCTGTGTTAGATACTATTCCTGGAGGATCTTATAGGGAGTGCACCTTTGAAGAGATTGCTGGAAAACTTTAGACGATCTCCAAGAACAATAAAGCATGGAGCACTAGAAAGGCAAATACTGGTTGAAGCACGTTTGCTGTCCAAACTGCACCAAGTCAATCCAATGATGACATTCCTTAAGAGATGGCTCAAATGAGGACAGAAATTGGCTTGGTATTAAAGCATGTGAGTGGAAGTGCTAAGAAAGTGAATGCGGTAAATTATCTAACTAGATCCCCACCACCGCCTGTTGAAGAGTACTACTATGAGGAGGATGCAAATTTGGTGACTGATCAAGGTTCCAATTCGGATAATTGGCACCAAGGTCAAGGAAACCAAGGTCGGAACTATGGCAACTACAATTGTGATGGAAACTATTTTCGGGATGGGAACTACAACAGTGATAATAATTACAACTGGAACAACTATGGCAACAAGAATGAGAAGGTTGGGCCCTATGTTCCACCTGGTAATAGAGATGCTGGTACAAGTATGACTCGCATTGAAGATATGATGCAGAAGATGATGAAGAGATTTAATTCGACAGATGAGAATGTAAAGGAGATGCGTAATGATTTGTCTGGGATTAGTGAGAAAGTTGATGCCCATGCAGTGTCGATCATGCAACTTGAACAGTAGTTTAGTCAGTTGTCCGCTACTGTGAACCCACGCCAGCTAGCCACACTTCCTAGTAACACCATCCAAAATCTGAAAAATGATGGGCATTGCATGGCAGTCACTACACGCGGAGGAAAACAGACTATAGATCCCCCCATGCCGACTGAGGTGGAAAGAGTGATAGAAAAAGGTTAGGATGAGATTGAGGTTACTGAGCTTCCGAAAGTTGATACAAAATAGAAAGCTGAGGTGAATCAAAAAGTTGTTCCCATGCCTAGACCTCCACCTCCCTTCCCACAAGGGTTGGTGAAAAAGACTGAAGAGGGAAAATATTACAGGTTCATCGCTATGTTGAAGAAACTATCCATAAATGTCCCTTTGATAGAAGCTTTGAAGAAAATGCCTGGGTATGCAAAGTTCATGAAAGACTTGGTGACTAAAAAGAGGGCAGTCAGTTTTGAGAATGAAGACAAATTGCAACATTGTAGTGCCATTGCTACTAGGTCACTTGTGTAGAAGAAAAAGGATCGTGGAGCTTTCACTATTCCTCGACCATTGGGATCTTACAGTTTGCGAAAGCTTTGTGTGATTTGGGTGCCAGCATTAATTTGATGTCGTTGTCAATTTATAAGAAGTTGGGTTTAGGAGCTCCAAGCAGACTGCGATGCGTTTACTTATGGCCGATAGAACTGTGAAGAGGCCTATTGGAGTGCTCCAAGATGTCCTTGTGAAAGTGGAGTCCTTCATCTTTCCGGTGGGCTTTGTGATACTAGATTATGAGGATGATTTTGAGGTTCCCATCAACTTAGGGAGACCATTTCTTGCTACTGGGCATGCGTTGGTAGATATGGAGAGAGGGAAGATGAAGTTTTGATTAAATAATGAGAAGGTAACTTTTAACATTTGTCGGTCTATCAAGCATGAAAGTTATCTTAAGTCGGTATCGGTGGTAAATCATATTATGGAGCAAGAATCTGAAGTGTCCATTGAGAAAGGTTAGGTGTTGAGGCACTAGCAGCTGTGATAATGAATTTTGATAGTGATGGTATTGATGACTATGATGAACTAGCTGTTGCACTTGATATGTTCGAGTTTCCTTTCAAACCAAAATGGTTGGAATTAGACATGAAGAATTGAGACACCCCACCTACAAACCCCCCTTTGGATGAGCCTCCAAAATTGGAACTTAAGGTTCTTCCATCCCACTTGGGGTACGTATTCTTGGGACAAAATAGCACTTTTCCCGTAATCATTGCTGCTGACTTGAGTGAAGGGAAAATAGAGGCCTTGGTAACAGTGCTGAAGCAGTTTAAGAAGGCTATATGATGGACTATTGTGGACATTATTGGGATTCCACCGGGCATTTGTTCTCACAAAATTCAACTCATGCCGGACAGCAAGCCAAGTATTGAGCATCATAGGAGATTGAATCCCCCAATGCAAGAAGTTGTGAAAAAGGAGATCATTAAGTGGTTAGATGCTGGAGTTATATATCCCATTGATGATAGTAGTTGGGTCTGCCCAGTTCAGTGCGTGCCAAAGAAAGGAGGAATCACTGTGGTTCCTAATGCTAAGAATGAGCTCGTTCCTATGAGGCTAGTGACTGGTTGGAGAGTGTGTATGGATTATCGCAAGTTGAATGCATGGATTGAAAAAGACCATTTCCCAATGTCGTTCATGGATTAGATGTTAGATCGTCTCGCTGGTAAGGGTTGGTATTATTTGCTAGATGGGTATTCAGGCTACAATCAAATCTCCATACCTCCGGAAGACCAAGAGAAGACCACCTTCGCTTGTCCTTATGGGATTTGCACGTTCAAGAGAATGTCGTTTGGGTTATGTAATGCTCCAGCGACCTTTCAGCATTGCATGATGTCAATATTTTTTGATATGGTGGAGGACACGATCGAGGTATTCATGGATAATTTCTCTGTAGTAGGTGACTTGTTTGATGATTGTGTGACTAATTTGGTTGAGGTACTATAATGGTGCGAAGAGTGCAACTTGTACTCAACAGGGAGAAGTGCCACTTTATGGTAAAAGAGGGTATAGTTCTGGGTCATCGAATTTCGCAGAAATGTATTAAGGTCGATTGAGCTAAAGTTGAGGTAATAGAAAAACTTCCACCACCCATATCTGTAAAGGTGTTGGAAGTTTTCTTGGGCATGCAGGTTTCTACCGGAGGTTCATAAAGGATTTCTCTAAAATTGCACATCCATTGTGCAAGCTACTCGAGAAGGAGTGTAAGTTTGATTTTGGTGATGCTTGTCTGAGAGCATTTGAAGAGTTGAAAGAAAAGTTAACTTCGACACCTATCATTATTTCACCGGATTGGGGACAACCGTTTGAAGTGATGTGTGATGCAAGTGGGGTAGCGCTTGGTGTAGTATTAGGAAATAGGTGAGAAAAGATTCTTCATCCTATCTATTATGCAAGTAAAGCCTTAAATGTTGCTCAAAAGAACTACATTGTGACTGAACAGGAACTGCTTGTTGTGATTTTCACATTCGAAAAGTTTAGGTCCTATTTTCTTGGCACTAAGATTATTGTGCCTACTGATCATTCTGCATTGAGGTATCTTATAGCCAAGAAGGATGCAAAATCGAGATTGAATAGATGGGTACTTCTGTTGAAAGAGTTTGATTTTGAGGTAAAGGATAGAAAAGGGACAGAAAATCAAGTCGCCGATCACTTGTCCAGATTAGAGGAGGAAGCTATGATCAAGTTAGATGATGGAGTTAAGATAGATGATGCATTTCCCGATGAGCAGGTATTGGCAGCTTTTTATGACCTTATTCTGTGGTTCGTAGATTTTGCTAATTATTTGGCAAGTGATTTGGTGCCTTCGGATCTGTCATTTCACCAAAGAAAAAATATTCATGTATGATGTGAAGAAATTCTTTTGGGAAGAGCCTTACTTGTTCCGTGTTTGTTCTGATAGGATTATTCGTCGTTGTGTGCCTCAGGTTGAGATGATGAGTATACTTGAGGAGTGTCATTTTTCTCCTGTTGATAGGAACCATAGTGGTACTCGGACTGCTCATAAAATTCTGCAGTGTGGGTATTACTGGCCTACCATCCACCAATATGCTCATGATTTCGCTAAGTCGTCTGATCGTTGTCAAAGAGAAGGTGGAATTTCGAGGAAGAAAAAACTACCAATGAACCCGATATTAGTGATTGAGTTGTTCGATGTTTGGGGTGTTGACTTCATGGGTCCGTTTGTGAGTTCACATGTGATGAAGTATATTCTTGTAGCGGTTGATTATGTATCGAAATGGGTGAAATCAGTTGTGCTTTCAAACAATGAGGGAAAGAGTGTCACCGCATTCCTGAAAAAGAATATCTTCTCCAGATTTGGTACACCTAGGATAATTATCAGCGATGGAGGTTCTCACTTTTGTATTAAGTTTTTCAAGGCATTTCTAGAGAAGTTTGGTGTTCGTCACAATGTAGCAACTCCTTATCATCTGTAGTCTAGTGGGCAAGTTGAAGTGTCAAATAGAGAGATAAAGCAGATCCTTGCAAAGACTATGAATGCCAACAAAACTGATTGGTCAAGAAGGCTTGATGATGCTCTATGGGCCTATCGCACTGCATTCAAGACTCACAAAGGTATGTCCCCCTACCAACTTGTATATGGGAAGTCATGTCATTTGCCTGTTGAGTTAGAGCACAAAGCGATGTGGGCACTCAAGAAACTGAATTTGGATTGGGGCACCGCATCAAGTCAAAGAATGAATGAGATGAATGAGCCTGATGAGTTTCACCTAAAAACATATGAAAGTCCAGCCTTGTACAAGGAGAAGATGAAGAAGTACCATGATCAGAAGATCGAAAAGCATGAATTTGCTTCCGGTGATCGGGTGCTATTATTTAACTCAAGGTTGCGCTTATTTCCTAGCAAACTCAAGTCAAGGTGGACCGGGCCATTCAGAGTAACTCAAATATTTCCACATGGAGTGGTTGAACTCGAGAACAAGGAAGGAATGAGGTTCAAGGTTAACGGTCAGAGGATAAAGATCTACTTGGGGCAATCTGAGATTCAATGAGGTGATAGAGGATTGGGGTCTTGATGAAGTGTAAGTAATCAAGGTGTCTGTGTCGTGGCGCGACGTTAAATCAAGCGCTACTTGGGAGGAAACGCAAGATGTAAAATCTAGCCAACTATAGGAGTTTTCTTTTCGATATAAGGAGTTTTTCTTAAATTTGTAATTTTCTAGATAGATTTTTATTAATTTTGAGTTTTAGTGTTAGCTAGATAAGGATAGAATACGATCCGTGTCTAAAAAGTGTCCAGAAAATGTAAAAAAGAAGTCCTAATGTTTGCTACGTGTGCAAGAAAGAGAAGAAAAATCTGTAGAATTTAAGCTGATGCAGTGGTCTATGGTTCCATCAACGGACCGTGGTTGGCATTCGTAGATCCCAGGTATGTTCTCTAAATTTCACCAAGTGTAAGAGTGAACCACGGACCCCATCGACGGATCGTTGAGTCACATAGACCGTCGATGGGGTTTCGTGGGTCAAAGTTAGGGTTTCAGTCGACCCGACCCGGACCCCCATTAAATAAAACCCTTTCATTTTTAAACTCATCCCTCATTTCCCTCCTTTCACTAACCGTTTCAAACCGTTCAATTGCCCCAAAAATCACCCATTAATACCCCCCATTACTCCTATACAATCCCCATATTACAGTTTCATTCATACCCCCAAATATTCCCCAAATTCTCCCAATATTTCCCTGCCTTCCATACTTTCCCTCTTCCACAAAGCATCCAAGTCCGGGTTCGGTGTCAAAGTCTGAGTAAGAAACAAAAGGAATCACTACTCTATGCACTAACCAACTTTATTTACTTGAAAGGTAATTGATTTCACAAAAAAATTGAAATTTTCATTGTTTAAACTTGAAGCCACAAAGTTGAACGTGACCTTGGGTAGTTAGTTGCTAGTATAATTGCTGAAATCTAGTTTAGATACTACCCTTGTAACGATGGTGTGTGAGTGTGTTGTTAATTTCAATTGAATAAGTGGGTTTGATATGTCTAGTTGAAAGTTTTGACTTAGGGTTTCATTGTCTGTGTCTTGGAAGTCAAATTTTGCATAAACGAAACCCTAAGGATGAAAAACTACCACATAATATATTGAAATACATGTTTAGACTTAAAGTAGTTGTTGATTGTTGTGTTGAATGTGTTGAATGAAAAGTGGAATCACAAGTCTGCACAGCACTAGTCGATGACCTCAACACACGGACCGTAGGTTGTGGTCTGTAAATTAGGGCCTTTCCTGCACAGCTTAGGTGGAAGGCGAAGAAGGCCTCCTTCCAGGGGGGCCCGAGCCATTAGTGAGATACCACTCTGGAAGGGCTAGAATTCTAACCTTGTGTCAGGACCTACGGGCCAAGGGACAGTCTCAGGTAGACAGTTTCTATGGGGGGTAGGCCTCTATGCACACAAAAATTGGCTAAGTTATGAACCACAGTGTGGACTATGGTCCGTCGTTTGATCGACGGACCGTTCTGCACTTTCGTGGTTCCAACATCAAAGACCCAAAGATGGACTCTCTGACCTACGGAGGGGACCCACGATCCGTCGTTCAATCGAGGGTCCGTAGGTACCCACCGTAGGTCACAAAAACAGCTACTGCCTGATATTTTTTATTTTTTTGTCTAGGTCCAAATGGTGTTCTAAAATTATTTATTGGTTCTTTTGATGTTCTTTGAGGACTAACTAGTCTTCCACAGGTACCATGGCACCCAAACAAGCACCCGTGTACTCAAGGAAGGGCAAGTCCAAATCTGTCGCTCCATCCCGACGCCTGCTGGATGAGTCTAGTGGGGATGAATATGTCCCAGAGACCACAAGAGGATCCCCCACTGCCCCCCCTGACCACGCGGAACAGGAACAGACAGGTCATATCATCAAGTGATGAGGTCGAGGTCACTGCCCCCAGTCTGAGGAGGGGGCCTCACCTGCAGGAGAGTCGCATTCCGGCTCCTGTTCCAGGGGCACATCCACTTCTGCCTCCGATGTCACTAGCACGGGGGATGCTCAGGACCCCCCGGTATGAGAGTTGAGCCGGTACACAGTGCCACTGAGCCGAACAGGTGGTGTGTCAAGGGGTAATATCAGATATATGTTGATGATAATTCACTGAATGATCACCGGAAGGTTGCTCGTCTGATTACTGAGGAGCGTCGGGTTCTGACAGGGAGCCTCCATACTTTTCCCGCCATCCACCCTCCATTTCAGTTTTGAAGCTAGAAATCCTCAATTGAAGTTAGGGTTTTGTTCTATGTCATGGGTTCCTTTCAATGTAGTTGTTTTATGAACTATTATGGATGAATAAAGATACTTCCATGTTTTTAAGATGACTCCCAATGAATCCATGCATAACCCATCTTTTCTAAGCTATAATGATATAATGTGGGTTTTGAATCATGAAAGATGAGTTTATGAAGATATGGATGTTCCTTATGAAAGCGATGGAAATGATTTAAGTTGCTTTGAGAGTGAAGCATTCATGTTGTTGTTGTTGTGTTGCAAAAGGATTTCTCATATACACATAAAAGCATGATTGTAAAAGGTTTTCTCACATAAGGATTCTTAGTGTTAAAAGGTGTTCTCAACTAAACTTTGAATCAAAGATTTAGGAGCTATTCTAAGTAAACCTAGGTTTGATTGGCTATTTGATGTGCCTTCAATGAAAGATAAGTCAAGTAATGAATTATGACTATTCTGTGGGATTTATGCTTAACACTGAGAGGATATTGAGACGGAAGCTCTTTCGTAGTTTGAAGCCAGGTTTCTAGTAGCAATATCCTTATCCCATACCTATTTGCCACCATAGGAAGATTGTCTTAGATAGACGATGATTGTCTCAGATTGACCTTAGCTAGTGGATCCACGTAAGCTAGAAGTTAACGTTAGTCCCTTGGAAAGTAAGGACACCCCTTTTTTTATGTGGGGCAGATACTAGATTCCATGTTATAGCTCACATGGTCTTAAATGTCGGTTAAGACTACTTCTCCTAAAAATGATGAACTAAGGTTTCTTCAAGAAGTATCTCAAAAGTGTTCAAAATGAGTTTTACTTGCATTGACAATGATTCCAGTTATGTTTTCTAACCTTCTTATTTTATGGTTTTATCTTGGTCTTTGCATGATATGAAATGTCATTTTTAGCACAATTTCATATCTCTATGCATTGCTATCATAATTGGTACATTTTTGTACTGACACATACTCTCTCCTACATTATTTCTGAAATGTAGGGTCCGACATTCCGATTCTGCATCCCTGTTGATAGAAGTTTCTTTGGTTACGTCCCGATCACTCTTGATGTAATAGATGACTTTGAGACTAATGTAGACTTCTTCTTTGTTTTATCAAACTATGAATTGTCTTTTAAAATCTCTTAAATTCTATTATCTTGTTTATTTATGCTAAGTGGCTTGCGTAGGCCCTCTCGGGGTCCTATACGCCATGTTACACCTAGGGTATCCCTTGGGTCATGACAAACTTGGAATTTAGAGCACATGGTTTAGAAAGGTCCTAGAATGTCTCATAAGCCATATCGAATAGAGTCTTGTTCATGAGTGTGAAGTGTGCCACACTTATATATGAGAGGCTATAAAATGTTTAGAAAATTTCACTTCTTTTATTACTCGAAGTCATGCTATAGAGTGTAACTCTATATCTCATTTCTCCTAATCCTTATTTGATGCTTTTCAAGAAATGGCCCCTCGAAGAGCATTAGGAGGAATGCAAATGAGAATGTGGAACGAGAATCTCCTCAAGAAGCTCCTAAAGTTCCGGTCGATCCTTTCGCCGAACAAGTGACTAATGCGGAGTTTAGGGCTACTTTTCAAGTGTTTGCTTAAGCCATGATGGCTCAATCCAATAGGGAGGTAGTGGTCCCCGTGAACCTAAATTTGGGTACGACGGCATCTAAAGTGGGGGATTTCACTAGAATGAATCCTCTGGAGTTTCATGGTTCTAAGATTGAGGAAGATCCTCGAGAGTTCATTGATGAAGTGTATAAGATATTGATGATCATGGGAGTGATGCCGGTGGAAATAGTGGAGTTGGCCGATTATCAACTTAAGTGTGTTACTCAAATATTGTTCAACTAATGGAAATAATAGAGGGCAGAAGATGCAGGTCCTCTTGATTGGGAAAAGTTCAAAGTTACATTCCTTGATAGGTTCTTTCCCCTTGAAATGAGGGAGGAAAAGGTGATTTAATTCATCAACCTTTGTCAAGGAAATATGAGTGTGAAGGAATATGCGTTGAAGTTCACACAATTGTCTAGGTATGCTCCTACTATGATTGCTGACTCTAGGGCAAGGATGAGTAAGTTTGTTTCGGGAGTGTCTGAGACGGTAGTCAAAGAATGTAGTACCGCCATGCTTACCAATGATATGGACATTTCTCTTCTAGTGGCACATGATTAACAAATAGAAGAGGAGAAACTTAAGGGAAGATCTAGAGAGACAAAGAAGGCAAGGACCGGTGATGGTAACTTCTCACATTCAAGGTCCGATGGACATGGTCGCTCTAGATTCCGACAAAGGTTTTCCTGTCAAGGTTCCTCCAATGCTCCTCCTATGTTAAACAAAGATAGGGTGTTTAACCCTAAGCCTCAAGGAGGGAATGGTAGTGGATCTTCATTTTTTACTTGTGCTAGGTGTGGAAGGAAGTATGAGGGAAAATGTTTAGCCGGTATGGAAGGTTGCTATGGTTATCGTAAGAGTGGCCATAAGATAGGAATTGTACGACACTTACGGCTAAGGGAAGAGAAGGCAGGCAAGCTCTGCCTAGTGGTTCGGGTTCAAGTGATCCAAATCAAAACAAATTCTATACACTGCAGACCCGCCAAGAGCAAGAGGGTTCTCCCGAGGTGGTTACCGGTATGTTGAAAGTCTTCCATCTTGATGTTTATGCTTTTCTTGATCCCGGTGCTACCTTATCTTTTGTGACGCCATATGTGGCTATGAGGTTTGATATTCTTCCGGAGGAGTTGTTAGACCCTTTTTATGTCTCTTCTTCAGTTGGTGATTCTATTGTGGCTAAGAGGGTCTATAGAAAGTGTCATGTCTCCTAATCCAATAGAGTCAATCATGTTGATCTTGTAGAGCTTGATATGCTAGATTTTGATGTTTTCCTCCGTATGGATTGGTTGCATTCTTGTTATGCTTCTATTGATTGTAGAACCCCGAGTGGTAAAGTTTTAGTTTCCAAATGAGCCTATCCTAGAGTGATAAGGAGGAAATTTTTTGCCAAAAGGTCAGTTTGTTTCTTGTCTTAAAGCTAGAAACATTATTTCGAAGGGTTGCATATACCATCTAGTTAAGGTGAGGGATATAGATTCTGAGACCCCTACTCTTGAGTCGGTCCCTGCTGTATTGACTTCTCTCAGATATGCAACCTATCTCTATTCCTCCTTACCGAATGGCTTCGGCAGAACTTTAGGAATTGAAAGAGTAATTGAAAGATTTGTTGGATAAAAGTTTCATCCGATATAGTATCTATCCATGGGGTGCTCCAGTTTTGTTTGTTCGAAAGAAATATGGTTCGCTTTGTATGTGTATCGACTACTGTCAATTGAACAAGGTTACTATCAAGAATAAGTATCCTCTTCCAAGGATAGATGATTTGTTTGACCAACTACAAGGAGATAGTTACTTCTCTAAGATTGAATTCCGGTCGGGTTATCACCAATAGAGGGTGAAGGAGGAGGATATTCTGAAAACAACTATTCAAACTTGGTATAGTTATTATGAGTTTTTGGTGATGTCTTTTGGCTTGACTAATGCTCCGGCCGCTTTTATGGACTTGATAAATAGGGTGTTTAGGCAATACCTTAACATGTTTGTAATTGTGTTCATTGATGATATATTGATCTATTCGAGGAGTGAAGATGAGCATACCGATCATTTGAAGATTATGTTGCTAGTACTCAAGGACCAACAAATCTTTGCAAAGTTTAGTAAATGTGAGTTTTGGTTAAGATCTGTGTCCTTTTTTGGTCACATTATTTCCGATAAGGGTATTGAGGTAGATTTTAAGAAGAGAGATGCGGTTAAGAGTTGACCTAGACCTCTATTTCCATAAGATATTAGAAGTTTCTTGGGTTTAGCCAGTTACTATAGAAGGTTTTTTGAAGGGTTTTCTTTGATTGCCTCTCTATTGAAGACATTAACCCAAAAGAAGGTTAAATTCATATGGTCGGAAGCATGCGAGAAGAGTTTTCAAGAATTGAAAGATAGACTTACTTCTGCTCCGGTGTTGACTTTACTAGAAGGAACCAATGGGTTTTTTTGTTTCTTATGATGCTTCAAGAATTGGGTTAGGGTGCATTCTGATGCAAAATGGAAAAGTCATTGCATATGCCTCAAGGAAACTTAAGGTGCACAACAAGAACTATCCTACCCACGATGTAGAACTAGCTGCGGTTGTGTTTGCTCTTATGTTTTGGAGGCATTATTTGTATGGTGTTCATGTAGATGTCTTTACCGACCACAACAGTTTGCAATATGTGTTTAAGCAAAAAGATCTAAATCTTCACCAAAGAAGGTGGCTTGAGTTACTAAAAGATTATGACATGAGTGTTCTTAATCACCATGGTAAAGCAAATGTAATGGTTGATGCTCTTAGTCGGTTATCGATGGGTAGTGTTGCTCATATTGAGGATGATAAAAAAGAGTTGGTTCGATATGTTCATAGATTTGACCGGTTGGGTGTTCAGTTAGTTGACTCTGCCAAAGGTGGTGTTATGGTTCACAATGGTTCAAAATCATCTTTTGTGGTAGATGTGAAAACCAAGAAAGGTCTTGATCTAACTTTAATCATATTGAAGGAAGCGGTGCTTAAAAAGTCTATTGAGGCTTTCTCCCAAGGGGGAGATGGTGTGCTTCGCTATCAAGGTCGTTTGTGTGTTCCTAATGTAGATGACTTGAGAGAGCAGATCTTATCAGAAGCCCATAGTTCTCGATATTCTATTCACCCAGGAGCCACCAAGATGTACCGTGACTTGCGAGAGGTCAATTGGTGGAATGGGATGAAGAAGGATATTGTGGAATTTCTAGCTATGTGTCCAAATTGTCAACAAGAGAAAGTTGGGCATCAAAAGCTGGAAGGTTTGTCCCAAGACATCATTATTCCTACATGGAAGTGGGAAGATTTGAATATGGACTTTATTGTTGGTTTACCCCGCTCCCAATGACAACATGACTCGATTTGTGTTATAGTAGATCGAATGATGGAATCTGCTCATTTCATTCCCATAAAGGTTTCTTATTCAGCGGAGGACTATGCTAAGTTGTACTTGAGGGAAATGGTTAGGTTGAATGGAGTGCCCTTGTCCATTATCTTCGATCGTGGTACCCAATTCATTTCTCCGTTCTGGAAGTCCTTCCAAAAGGGTCTTGGCACTCGTGTTATGCTTAGTACGACCTTTCATCCACAAACCGATGGGCAAGCAAAGTGTATTATCCAAACTTTGGAGGATATGATGAGAGCGTGCGTAATTGACTTCAAGGGTAATTAGGATGATCACTTGTCTTTTATTGAGTTTGCGTATAATACTAACTATCACTCAAGTATTGGTATTGCTTCATTTGTGGCTCTATATGGTAGGAGCTCTAGATCTCTTATAGGCTGGTTTGAAGTGGGTGAAGTCGCTTTGATAGGTCCCAAATCGGTACATGAGGCTATGGAGAAAGTTTGACTTATTACAGAAAGGTTGAAAATGGATTAAAGTCAACAAAAGTCGTATGCTGATGTTTGAAGAAGAGATCTTGAGTTTGATGTGAATGATTGGGTCTACTTGAAAATTTCACCCATGAAAGGTGTAATGAGGTTTGGAAAGAAAGGGAAGCTTGGTCCCCGTCATGTGGGCCCATATCAGGTTTTGAGGTGTGTTGGTAAGGTTGCTTATGAACTTGAATTGCCTAATGACTTGGCATAGGTGCATCCGGTTTTCCATGTATCTTTGGTGAAGAAATAGTTTGGTGATCCGACATCTATAGTTCCATTAGAGAGCCTTGGCATAAAGGATAGACTTTCTTAGGAAGAAGTTCCGGTTGAGATCATAGACCGACAAGTTAGAAGGTTGAGAAATAAAAAATTGCTTCAGTGGAAGTTCTTTGGAGGAATCAGTTAGTTGAGGGTGCTACTTGGGAGGCCGAGGCTGATATGATATCCCGTTATCCTTATCTATTTCACTCCGTCCCTACTCTAGATTGAGGTATTTAGTTCCTCGTGGTTTACTCCTTTGGTGTCATGTGTCTTAGATATTCCCATGATTTCCTCATCTATGCATGTTCATGAAAAAACTTGAATTTTGGAAAAATGAGTTAGTTGATTAATTTCTTCATGTTTATGTACAATTGAGTATGATTTGCATATATACCATATGATATGATGCTTTTAACATGCTTTAGCTTGGAGTTGATGTTTCCTCCTCGGATATGTTCATTTTTGTGATTTCATGCATGTTGGGATGTTAGGTTTGAGTTACTGCCTTCCTTATGATGTTTTGAATCTCATTCGAGGATAAATGTTCCTAAGGGGGAGATATTGTAACACCTCAAATTTGGGAAAGGCTAGAATGGGGGAAAGTGGGAAACTCACCAGCCAAAACTGGACCATGGAGCCCCAGACGGGTCATGAAGGGGACCACGGTCCGTGAGATGGCTCATGGTAAGTCCCCAGGACCTGCTAAACAGGCGTCACTCCCACGGAGGCCTAGACGGCCTGTGGAGAGGTTCACCAGCCGTCAAGAAAGTCGTCAAGCGATCATCAGTAGGGGGCCTTCTCCCCTAGCCACTGGTCAAAGACCACGGACGCTAGACGGTCCGTGGTGCCTATGACGAGCCGTGAAATCCACCGTCAAGTGTGTCCGCCATCTTTTAAGTCACGGGATTTTGGGTCTTTTCTTGATTATTTTAATACAATACCATGTTGTTTACCGTTTACCCAGATCCCTATATAAAGGTTTTTACCCCCAAAATCACCCAATTCAATTCATTCTCTCAATTTCCCAAAATAAGAACAAGTTCATCCTCCCCAAATATTTCTCTCTCTAGAAGTTTGAAGAAGAAGACTAGGGCTTCAAGTCAAGTATCCAATTTCACCGTTGAAGTCAAGCTTTTGGTATTAAGGTATGATAGTCTTCATCCATGGAGCTCTTCCCTCCATAGTGTTCCTAACTTCCACAATTTTGAAGCTAGAAATCCCCAATTAAAGTTAGGATTTTCTTCTATGTCATGGGTTCCTTTCAATGTTGATTTATTTGATTTTTTTATGAACTATTATGCATGAATTAATATAATTCCATGTTTTAAGATGATTCCTCGTGAACCCATACATAACCCATGTTTTCTAAGCTATAATGATATAAGGTGGGTTTTGAATCATGAAAGATGAGTTTATGAAGATATGCATGTTCCTTATAAAATAATAAAAATTATTTAAGTTGCTTTTAGAGTGAAGCATCCATGTTGTTGTTGTTGTGTTGTGAAAGGATTTCACATATACACATGAAAGCAAGATTGTGGAAGGTTTTCTCACATAAGGATTCTTAGTGTTGAAAGGTTTTCTCAAGTAAACATTGAATCAAAGATTTAGGAGCTATTCTAAAGAAACCTAACTTAGATTGGCTATTTGATGTGCCTTCCATGAAAGATAAGTCAAGTAAAGAATTATGACTATTCCGTGGGATTTATGCTTAGCACCGAGAGGATATTGAGATAAAAGTTCTCCCGTGGCTTGAGGTCGGGTTTCTAGTAGCAATCTTCTTATTCCATACCTATGTGCCACCATAGGAATATTGTCTTAGATAGAGGATGATTGACTCAGATAGACATTAGCGAGTTGATCCACGTAGGCTAGAAGTTAAGGTTCTTGCCTTGCAAGTAAGGACACCCCTTTTCGTTATGGAGCAGACACCGGATTCCATGTAATAGCTCACATGGTCTTAAATATCCATTAAGGCTACTTCCAACAATAATGATAAATTAATGTTACTTTAAGAAGTATCTCACAAGTTTTCAAAATGAGTTTTACTTGCATTGACCATGATTACGATTATGTTTTCTAACCTTCTTATTTTATGGTTTGAGCTTGGTGTTTGCATGATATGAAAGGTACTTTTTAGCATGATTTTTATCTTTATGCATTGCTATCATACCTGGTACATTTTTTTACTAACGCATACTCTTGTTTACATTGTTTCCCAAATGTAGGGTCTGACGTTTTGATTTCGCATCCCCATGGCTAGAAATCACTTTGGTCAAACGTATTAGTGGTGAGTCCTCATGTTCCAAGGAATGAACCTTTTTATTGCTTTCAGTATGTACTTTTCAGATTATGTACGTGATGCCAGGGTTACGTCCCAGTCACTCTTGATGTAATAGATGGCTTTTGAGACTTATGTAGACTTCCGCTTCGTTTTATCAAACTATGAATTATCTTTTAAAATCTATTGAATTTTATTATCTTGTTTATGCATGTTAAATAGCTTTTGTAGGCCCTCTATGGGTCCTATACGCCATGTTACACCTAGGGTATACCTTGGGTCATAACAGTTGAAAACGGCTCAAAGTCGACAAAAGTCTTATCCCGATGTCAGAAGAAGAGAACTTGAATTTAATATTAATTATTGGGTCTAGTTGAAAATTTTACCCATGAAGGGTGTAATGAGATTTGGAAAGAAAGGAAAGCTTAGTCTTTGCCATGTGGACCCTTATTAGATTTTGAGGCATATTGGCAAGGTTTCTTATGAACTTGAGTTGCCTAATGATTTAGTATCGGTACATCCGTTATTCCATGTTTCCTTGTTGAAGAAGTGTGTTCAAGATGCGACGTGTATTATGTTTTTAGAAGGTGTAGGATTTAAATAAAATCTCTCTTATGAAGAGCTCCCGATTGAGATTTTAGACAAGCAAGTTCGGAACTTTTAAAACAAAAAATTTGCTTCCGTGAAAGTTCTTTGAAGGAATCAATTAGTTGAGGGTGCAACTTGGGAGGCCGAAGCCAATATGATTTTCTGGTATCCTCATCGCTTTCCCTCCGCTCCTATTGTAGCTTGTGGTATTAGTTCATTATTATGAAAATAAGACCTAAAAGAAGTCTTACATATGCACCATAATATTGGTCTTGTTGAAAAGAGTGGACTGGTCAAAATTGGGCTTTTATAGGAAGGAAAAAAAGGCCAAAACCCCAACAATTCTCCCCTTCCCGACTATGTGGAGAAGACCATCATCCCGACGATCATGCAAAAAATTTCAAACTTCTTTCTTGGAAAAGCTTTATTCAACATGTCAGAACCATTTCTTCCGTATGGATGTTTTCAAGTTCAAGCAACTTAGAATCGAACTCATCTCCAATCTAATGGTATCTCACATCAATATGTTTAGATTGACCATGAAATGTAGAAATCTTTCCAAGATGAATAGAATTTTTACTATCACAACAAAACACATACCTCTGTTGAGCACAATCTAGTTCCCCAAAAATCTTTTCATCCAGGTTAACTCTTTACAAGCATCAATTATAATGCTCAAACTATTCTTTAAAACAAATCCAAAGATTAAGCGGTCGTAGTCCATAAAAATTACCCAACTAATAGATGGGATATAATCCCATAGAGAGTGATATAATGCAGAGAATTCTATTAAGAAATTTAGTATGTAAATCAATTTATTTGTAGTAACAAGAACAATGGGTGGATGAATCCACCAAGGTTATGAAAAAGGGTTTTGTTACCAATAGTTACAATTAAACTAAGATTTAAAAATTCAAATAAGTAACAAGTAATCTAGGGGTGCGGGATTGCAAATCAATGTCACATAGGAATAATTGTGTAGCGATATAGGCTGGGCCATATTCAATGACACTAATCTTCTTATGATCTCATAGTATCAGTTCATAGAATCTCCTTTTGGTCTCATCTATGTGCATCACTAAACAACCCAATAACTTACACTATTCTCTCTTTTGATGAAGAAATAGGGAAAATAGATCCAACCCATAATCTCTTTTTCAAGCAAGCTACATACATCAACCTAAATAAAAAGTATCAAACTAATTACCTAATTCAATCAATCTCTTTCGAGCATCAATGGGAGATCGCAAGTAGGAATTAAGGTTACAACATTAACTCATAAATTAACCCATAAATTAACCACATGCTAATTAGCCCAAATCCATATATGAACAACAACAAAACAGAGCATAACACAATACCCACTACATTAAATCAACACCCAATCCCATAATTGCACCTCTAGACTTTGGGGTTTTAGCCACCCATCAAGAAATGTAAAAAAATTATACCTTTCATGAGAGCAGCCATAGGTGACATGAAATTAAGCAATCATAAGCAACACCCATTTTGAATTCAACTTCAAATTGTACAAATTAAGAGCAAAGTTTAAAACCCCAAAACTAAAAGTGTTCTTCACAAGGTAAAGTGTTTCTCATTCTAAAACTCTAGAAAAAAGTATTAAAACCAATCTCTAGAAATATTTCAGACCCTTCTTTCTCTCTCCTTTGGCTATTTATAGTTTTCTAAATTTTTTCCTCAAATCCACTTTGTGACTAATTTGGCGATGTTAGTCGGGCTCCCCGAGCACATTCAGTGGATCACTATTTTCTCATTAGTCGAAAAGCTCATTCGAGTCTGTATTTCACATTCGGCGGATCACCTAGTACCAATTTTTTTCGCCTTTTAAAACTTCAATTTTTCTCCAAGTCCTATCACCTTCAATGATGGTTAGCAAGTTTGCCTTTTGCATTCGGCGAGTCGCCGTTTCTCTTTGAGTTTACGGACTTGTCTTTATTAATTCAAGGTTTGAGCACTGTCAATTTCGGCATGGCCGTGCCAATTGGGTGATCCACCCTTCTAATTAGGCGATCAACAATGTGAAGCACACTTCTTTTCATATTTTTGGCCGTTCTTTCAAACATTCATCCTGTCCTTATCCCTTAGCTTTCATAGCAGCAAATCATCAAAATATCATTAGAATAGGGAATAATTAGGCATTGAGGACACTAATTGATCAACTAAATAGGCCTCAAATAAGTGTAAATCCACCACTCATCAACACCCCCAACTTAAACTTTTGCTTGTCCTCATGTAATTTAAGAACACAATTAGTTCAAAAAAGGTGTCTACAACAGTTCTCAGTGAGAGCTACCAAGAAAGTGCCATTATAAGACTACTCTCAATAACATGTGTCACTTAATTATGATTGAAAAGCTTCGAATGATGACTAGCCGATATCAAACCAAAGTCAAGCTCACTAAATCTTATTTTCTAAAGCATGACCATGTTTCAACAAATGCATTGAAGTGCCCTCACATCAAGAACGATTACATGCTCTCACCAAGAAAATCAATAAAGAAGTTAGGAATCAATACAACTCTCACTCTCCCAATAGATAAATACATACAAGCTTCATCACATAGGTTTTCCCATATTTTTCAATCATCACACAACCTAGTTCACGCAAGATCTCAAGGGTGTTTTAGCCTTGTAATGGGGTGGAGGGTTATGTTTTGATCAATTTGTCTCAGTGAAGCATTATTGCAATCATCTTCACCTCTTCTCAAGTTCTCTTCATTATTTTTCATTTGAGAATCAGCTTTGACTTGTCCATCATTTTATTGGAAACCCCTTATTATTTCACCAAACTCGCCTTTTCATTTCCATTTTTCAAAGGTTTTTCATCATAATCTTTTTTTTATAAGGAGGGGTTCCTTTCTTTTGTAACACACTTCAAAGTTAAGTCTCATTTCATATTTCTTTCTCTTTTACTTGGATTTCCCTCCTCATTCCTTTCCACACCCCAACTTAGGCTTTTGGCCTAAGTTTGCTATTAAAACAAACCAATTCTTTGAAATTTATTTTTGGTGAGAAGTTAAGGGCAATTTGGTTCATAAGGTTTCAATATGGTTGTTAACAAATGGTTTAGGCTCAAATGGTGCTGAAATGGTTGTACACCCTCACATGGTAGTCACAAAAAGGATATGGAAATTTGGGTTCCCTTTCAAAATTTCTATCGAAGATCATTCCTTACATTTACCAATGCTAGACACTTGAAATAACATGGAAATTCTAGAATTCCACATGCATACTTCCGAGTAAAACCTCACCACACATGGAACTTTAAATACAATTATTTAGCAAAGCCCGAAAAGATCAAAAGCTTACGTGTGATTTTCATTGCAAGGCTCACATCAAAACGCAACTAGTAACCACAAGATTCAAAAAAAGATCGTTCAAAACTACAACCATGATTTCTTCTTGCAACAAAAACACTAAACATAATGCTCATAATGAGTACCATTCAAGACATCAATATTGAACACAATCGATCCTCGAATTATTATCAATGAAAATCCAAGAATTTCAACAATTTCCAAAACTCATGGGGCAAGAGAAAATTGAGAGAAAGAAAAAATTAGATAAACCAATCAAACCATTATAATAGAAAGAAAAAAAATACTACAATCATCTAAAAGTAAAAAAGAAAGTAACAAAATACAATACAAAGGGAAATATTGGCACAAGGGCCCTCACCCCACAAAAATGAAATAGGGGTGTCCTCAATGTGAAATAAAGTTAAAGAGTAAGGGATGAGAGGTAAAAGTCCCCTTGATAGGCTATGCTTATGGAGTGCTTTCATCTGGAGTCTCGAGAGGATTGGCATCATCTTGGGCATCAGTGTTCGGTAAAATGATCATTGGAGGCCAAACCTGGGCATCTGTGCCCGACACATCACTTTGAGGAATGATGGAGTCTGAAGAGACTCCACTGGTACCAACTACGGAGGTCTCCTCAGGGGATCTCTCTGGTATAGCATAGACTAGCATCTCCTAGAGGTCCTATAGCTCAAGTAGTGTCACACCTATTCTATACTCATCCTCATCTCTCTCTTTAGACAAATCATCATCTTCCCTACCATCCTCTCTCACATCATGAAAATCAACAACTACGTCACCTCCACTCGGCTACTCGGCCATACTCTAAGGAAGCTCACCACTAGGCATAACCGTGGGTACGACTCAAGCGCATTAGCTAAGGGAACCTTACCCCAAAACATCGATATATTTGTAGACCTCAACTAGTCTAAATCATCCCTCAAAGTATCTAGCTCACCCCTCATCAAAGATAGCACACCCAAACTACCCTAAGCCTTCTTGTGGGCCTCTAACCTAGTGGTGATGTTAGCCAACCTCACACCATGTGAATCGATGGAGGCCTCACACTGAGTCAACCTAACCCTCAGTAGAGATAAAGAAACCTCAATAGCCTGATCAATCATCGTGGGCCAATCCTTATCAACCTTTGCACCCTCACATCTGCATATAGGGCAAGATTGACCATTAGATAAACCATGGCCTGGGTCAAGGGGGGATGGGAGATAGGAGTGGGGGTAGATGCACTAGCAGCAGTGGAAGTAGAAGGCACTGAGGAAGGATGGGGTATACAAGATTGCTCTACAGAAGGATTGGATAGAGTGGCCTCAGCAACAAGTGTGGCAAGATCAACCATGCGTGTAGTGTTTTGTGGTTGTGGCTTCCTCCGAGCCGCATCATCCCATAGATAATCAGCCTCAATCCTTCAAATTTTATTGGAGGAGGCCGGGGTGATCCACATATCAGTCTTTTCCCGAGAGGGAACTCCAGTCTTTTCACACAGTTTTGTGATCAAAACAGGGAATGGAAGTGACATATGCTCTTGTCTAGCCCTCTATAGCATCTCATCCACAATGATTGACCCCACATTAATCTTCTCTCTATTGATGAATGTACCAACTAACGCAACTTTTGGGTGCCTAAGGATGGACTTATTCTGTGAAGGCATAATATTACTGCTAATGAAGCCAAATTAGTATTGGGCCCCAACATTCAAGTCCTTCTTCTCTATTCTCGCACCGTCATCTATCCCTGGTGGAGAAATGTCGGAGATAAGAAATGCTAACCACCCTTGAGGGAGTCAAGGCCATGATGCATATGAACTGTCAACATGTCATTCTGATTTGATGAAGTGCCTAGAGTAGTGTTGATGGCACCTGCGTGGCATTGTACCATCTTACCACATACTTCAACTTCCACTAAGGGCTTCCACACTATTCCCTTTCTCTTCTTTGGAAGGGGTTGTGCATATGCAGTGTAAAATTCCCTCACCCAAGCTGGAACATATGGATTTTGAGGCTTCATAAACCCCTCGAACTTGTAAAATTTGATTGTGTCCCAAATCGGAGGGTAGTCACTCATGACATCATCCATGGAGAGTCTTCTCTCCTCAAGAATCACACGCTCTCCAGCAGCCTTGAGCCTTTAGAGGGCCCTTGGAGCAATAACCGGGAGATCACGTGATGCATGCGCCTAAGCTGAAGAGGGTTGTACCAACTTAGACCTCATGTCTGTTCTTTTCCTAGCAACCAACTTTTTAGGTTGCTCACTAACACATGTTGAGGATCCCAGAGTGGTTTGTTGTGGGTGAGGAGCCTCAGAAGGCTCGTTGATAGTGATCCCCCTGTGCCTTTTCAATAGAGGAGGAGGGGCGAGGAGTCTCTTTCTGACTCCGTATCAGAAGTGACAACCTGCTTTCTTATTGTTTTAGCCATTGTTTGCAAAGCGCAATCATACTACATAGATTAAGTGAAGGTTAGTTACTAAAATCAAAACAATAATTAAAACATAGTTTTAAATTGTTTTGAGGCTCGCCTACTGGGAATGCGGTCCGCCTAACAGGTTCGGCGAGCTCAGGTGAGCTAATCGAATTGGAGAGTACACAATTTCAAACAACTCAGGCACATTGGGTGGAGTCAACTCCAACTCGGCGATTCGCCAAATTGGTTTCGGTGGGCTAAGAGAATCCGCCAAAAGTGAAATTGCAAAGTCAAAGAAAATATGCATAAAAGTAAATGTTCAGTCCCATTTGGTGATACCCCGAGTGGGTTTTGGCCGACTAAGACAAGCCCACCGAATGGAGCAGTACCCAGGTCACACATTCACTCGAAGAAAGGCGAGTTGGGACTTACTCGATGATTCACCTAACTTCCTTGGCAAGCTAATACAAGCTCTCCGAACAAACAATTTTCAGCCCAGTGCCTAATTTCACAAAATAAATCATAATACACAACAATACCCAGTTCCCAATCAAATCTATAATATACCCACATGCTTTTTCTACCCATAGGTACTCAGACTTCCCCCATATATTACAAAATATTACTCAAATTGATGATTTTCCCTTCAGAAAGTCGTCACCCCATCTATCATTGTGAAAAATCATTCAATCAGGGCAACACCGGGTTAATCTGACTTCACCCAAATAAAATTCAACCATGACCCAGCATATACAAGGACTCAATTTCAACTATTCACCAGTACAATCAAATTTAGGCATTAACTCAACTATCTAACTCATTGGTACAAATCAATACTATCTATTTAGCAATACCGATGAAATCAACCAACAATATGCTTCAAATGACATTTAGCTCATATAAAAAAACATAAATTTAACCACAAACAATGAGATACAAATCTAACAATAACCTCAAGTAGAAGCACAACACAAGAAAATGAGGGAAAATAGGGTTGGGTTGAAAATGCAAGCAAACCATTGCACTACAAGTACTCAAAAGCACACAAATATGGTATTCAAATCACAAGAATATTGTATTAGAAGCTTAGGAGGGAAAAAGAGTTCAAAGATATGAAAGGGTTAATTTTAAAATGAAAAGACACTTGGATTTTTTATATCAGCCACGTTCTGCGATTTGTGGCTAACATCATCAAATGCATTTGGCAAACCATTGAAGGAGATGAAGCTCACGGAAGAGGCCTGAACAGATACCAAACCTGAAGGTTGACTCCGCAAACTCGACGGAGTCCACATAGAGTACTTTGGTAGATCTCCATTTGGAGCTCAGATTGCCTAGTAGACAGTACACTTTTTCACTTTTTCCTGCTCATAAAGATGACAAGAATGAGTCCGCACAATGCCTTTGGCGGATTGTCGACATGGTCTTGGCATTGCCTAATTTTCCATTCGCAACACGTTGACTTCCTCTCAACCTACACTCACAACGCACGTTATTGAAAGCAATAAAACAAAAGTAAAACTCGGTTTGCCTCCCAAGAAGCATACTATTTAACATCATGGCACCACATAATTCTTAATTCCTCAACAATCATTCTTAGGGTTTGATATGGTATCGCTAGGCAACGTTTCCTTTTTACTGGATTGAGATGGGTGGAGATCTGACACATTTAAGTTTCCAGTTGTGTGATAGACACTGAATGAGAGGTCACTGTTTGAGATAAAGTTGATAAGTCTCTTTTCAAGTCCTTTAAAACCTTGTTGGACCCTTCAATTTTGTTGAAGATCTTTATGAGCATTTCCTCGGTTCAGTTTCCTTTCGGACTAGCTAGTTCTTTTAGTCATGGACGATCATGGGGAGGAATGCACCTATCTTTTCCAGCCTCCCTATCTCTCCAATTTCTACCTCTCCAATCTTTCCAACCACTACCTCACTCCTTGTTCCAACATTGGTTCCCACTTTGTCGTTGGTAATTTGGGTGAGAACCCCCCATTTGGTTTCCCAAATATTATAGCTTCTCGTTGTACAATGCCTTAAACTTGGCATCCTCCAAGCACTTCCCACTACTTGTTCCAACTGCATTTATCGATTTCAATCCACCTCCAAGACATGTTTGAACAATGTATAGAATTGAATCATAATTTTGGCCATGTTTCTTCTTGCTTATGCTCCTTCTAAATTTGTTCCTTGCTCATGCTCAGTTGTAGAGAAGACACTTTGTCCTCTCTAGTATGGCATGCTCGGTTTACCTTCGTAATGTCATCAAGCAACAAGCATGCTACATCATATAGTTGTCGCATCAGCCACACCTTTGCTGATTAAATAGAGGTTACAACAAAAGTATTGTAGCAGCAAGTGGTCTGAGACACCATGCGTTGGGCATTGCAAGAGTAATTTTATGAATTGCAATGATGTCTCATGTAGAGGTTCACCTTCAAATCTCTTAAAGTTGTGGATTTGGTCCCTGAGTCTTCCCATCTTTGAGGGAGGAAAAAATCTCTCCAAGAAGGCTTCACTTAGCTCCTCCAAAGAAGTAATACAATCATTTGGCAATTCTACCATCTATTTTGTAGCTTTTCCCGTCAAAGAGAACGGAAATAACCTCAATCTTATGGACTCTTATGAGATGTTTTTTTAACATAAATGCCCCACATACATCCACAAAATTTTGATGGTTTTCATGGGGATCTTCATGAGCTGAACTCCCAAATATTCCTCTTAATTGGAGCAGTTGTAGCACTGTTCCAGTTACATGATAAACTGTCCTCACTGTTGTGGGAGATAATCAGATGGCTCTCCTAGTTTGAATGACGTTCATGTGCATGTTACTCAAATCACCCATGTTGTCATTTTGTCCATAGTAACTATCATTATAACTACCTTGGTCAGTTATGTTTTAGACCTCCATATCAGAAAATAACAACACCGAGCAATAATCTACTACAACTATACAAATTTACAAACTAATTTCTCAAATGGAATTCTTAGCCATGACTCCCAACAACGGCGCCATTTTTGATAACGCTCAAACTACTCTCTAAAACAAATCCAAAAAGTAAAAAGTCGTAGTCAATAAAAAATATTCAACTAAGAATCGGAGTCGAATTCCACATAGAGTGATATAATGAAGAGAATTATATTAAGAAATTTAGTATGTAAATCAATTAATTTGTAGTAATAAGAAAAATGAATGGATGATTCCACCAAATTTACTAAAAAGGGTTTTGTTATCAATGGTCACAATTAAACTAATATTTCAGAAATTAAAATAAGTAACAAGTAATCTAGGGTGTGGGGATTTGAAATTGATGTCACATAGGGGTAATTGTGTTGCTCTATAGTACTAAACACTCATGGATAGGCTGGGTCATCTTTAATGACACTAATC
The DNA here is from genome assembly GCA_029582245.1 of Solanum etuberosum. Taxonomy (NCBI): domain Eukaryota; kingdom Viridiplantae; phylum Streptophyta; class Magnoliopsida; order Solanales; family Solanaceae; genus Solanum; species Solanum etuberosum. The sequence continues at coordinate 53,977 of JAJONR010001260.1, read as the reverse complement.
TTCCTTCGATATCATAGTATCAGTTCATAGAATCTGCTTCCGGTCTCATCTCTGTGTATTGCTAAACAGCCCAATACCTTACACAATTCTTTCTTTTGATGCAGAAATAGGGCAAGTAGATCTGACCCATAAAAAAAAATTCAAGCAAACTACAGAAATCAAACCTAAATTGTTAAGTATCAAACTAATTACCCACTCGAATAAATCTTTTATGAGCATCAATTAGAGATTGGAAGTAGGAATTAAGTTTGCAACATTAACTCATAAATTAACCCATGCTAATTAGCCCAAATCCATGTATGAACAACAACAAAACTGTGCATAACACAATACATATTACATTAAAGCAACACTCAACCACATAATTCTACCCCTAGACTTTGGGGTTTTAGCCACCCATCACAAAATATAAAGAAATTATACCTTTAATGAGAGCATCCATGTGTGACGTAAAATTAAGCAATTATAAGCAACAACCACTTTTAATTCAACTTCAAATTGTACAAATTAAGAGCAAAGTCAAAAACCCCAAAACTAAAAGTGTTCTTCACAAGTTAAAGTGTTTCTCACTCTAAAACTCTAGAGAAAAAGTGTTGAAAAAAAAATCTAGAAATATTTTTAGACCTTTCTTTCTCTCTCATTAGTGCTATTTGTAGTTCCCCATATTTTGGCCCAAAATCCACTGCTTGACCATTTTGGCGGAGTTAGTCGGCTCACTAAGCACATTCAACGGATTGTTGTTTTGTATTTATCTCACCTTTGTCTTGCTTTAGCCTTAAGGTGTTTGAACCTTAGTCGGTGAGCTTGTTGAAATCTGTCTTTCACATTTGGCAGATCGCCTAGTACCACATTTATTTTCCTTTTAAGTCCAGGAGGGAGTACGAATACATGTACTAATGAATACTTGTGCCTACATTGTTTCAATAATGTAGAGTCTAACACTCCTACCTTGCACATTTTTGTCTAGTTGATCTTCATTTTCGATTCAAAGATTGGTGAGTCCTCATGTTCCGAGAACCAAGACACTTTTATATGATTTTCTTTATTTCAATTTCAAGCATTGTACATGGTGTATGGGTTATGTCCCAACTACTTCTTTTGATATATTAGATGTCTTGTTGAGACTATGTTAGACTTCCACTTTGTCAAACTTTTTTATGATATCAGTCTTCTGAACTCTTTTTATTTCTATTATCTTGTATGATGTATGTTAAGTGAATTTTGTAGGGCCATTTGGGGTTCTATACGCCATGTTACGCCTAGGTTATACTTTTGGTCATGACATTTATGTTATCGCAAGGATTGTAGATTGAGTAGTACTATGTTGGGAGCCTTCTATTGATACCTTTCGGGGGGATGGCGTTCCATGATGGCTTAGTTTGACATTGGAATTCTGTGTGCAGTTGATATGCTCTGGAACTCCTGATGCGGGGTTATGAGTTGATGGGTTATGGTGACTATTTCTGGTTCGAGTTGTTGTCTCCAATTTGAGGCCGACGTTCTATGGTTCGAGGTCATTATTTCCAGCCAGTGATTGTTGTTCTATGGTTCAAGGTCGTTACTTCTTTGTGATACTATCACCTTGGGTTTGAGGGTCGGTTGACTCTTACTGGACTTGGGACTGGATATTTTATCTTTATAGTCTTAGCTATTCGGTGTACTAGTAGGGCTTAAGGGGTCCGTTCGGGTTTTTATTTAAACTTGCGCACGAGTGTACCTTCTGGGCTTATGGAGGTCCAGTGAGGTTTAGCTTAGCAGTACTTAGATTTACTTTTTGTACTCTTGTGTGCTTTCTTTCTTTCCCACTTTTACCTCTATGTGTGTCTAGATTCTCTCTTATCTGATTGTCTTTACCTTTCTTGCTTAGTCCGCGTATGATGCCTACTAAGTACCTTGTTTGGTACTTATGATAAACTCTGCATATTTTGGTGATGCAAGTCCTAGTACCACCTACCAGCGGTAATCGTTTCTGTCGTCTTTTGCAGCTGGTGGATATCGGAGATGAGGGTGAGCACTTGGCATCCTAGATCAGCCTATCTCTTTCTAAATATATATATATATATGTTAGCTTGTCTTTTGCCTTTGAGACGGCTTGTTGTGATCCACTTCTTGGACCTGTTCTTTTTCATGTTAGACAACTTTGTACTCGTGACTTCTAGGCTTTGGGAGGGTATCTATTGTATATAATATTTGGTTTAATTTATTTTTCTATCTTTCCTTATTGTTAGTGTTATTTTCTCTTTAGTTCTACCCTTGTACTTACTACTTGTCGTTCTAGGTACGGGTCAGCTTACCTAATGGTGGGTTTTAGTAACATTCATCTTGACTCGGGAAGTCAGTTTGTGTCAAGTTGGTATAAAGGGCCCAGGTTCGCTAGTCTCACTTGTACAAAGCTAATACCTAGTAGATTCATATGGATCAGTGTGGATACATCCCGTATCTTATATTTGGGAGGCTACAGGGTGTATTTAGGAATCTTTCTCTTTTCGTATCTTTTTCATGTAGCGTGTACATATTGGTTTCTTGGAATCTCACTTGTTTCACTCTTTTCGCAGGATGGCTCATACACTCTACGCAACGGCTCGGGGTAGGGGTCAACCTGGCATGCCTAGTAGGGGTGCAGCACCACCCTCAGATAAAGAGTGGGGTTCGGAGCCAACAACTGACCCTCTAGTAGTTCAGGTTTTGTAGCAGCTTGTGGGCTAGGGCCCAGCTCAGCCACTGCCCATACCATCTATGACGCCGAATCTTCAAGCAGCCATTTTACAGTTTCTGACTATGTAGGGTGGCATGCAGTAGGCCCCAATACTAGTACTATCACATGCGCCAGCACCAGCTCCTTCCCTAACACCAACACCAGTACCGACACCTGCGCTAGTAATAGATCAGCACGATCAGCCAGAGTGAGGTTGTCTCTAGTTAGAGTCAAGGGTCCCAGACAAGTGCTTCAGGTCGTGGTGGCCATTCTTCTAGGGGCAGGTCATCTTCGAGTTGCTTTGAGTGTGGGGATATTGATCATTGGTGATAACGCTCAACTACACTTCATCCAATTCTAAGTGTAGGTGGTCGCTAACAAGTATAAACTCAACTAAGAGTTCGAGTTGATTCCACAGGGAGTGATACGGTATAGAATTCAATTAAGAAGTAAAAACGTGTCCTAATCATTTGTAGAAGTAAAGATTTCACAGAATTAGAACAAATCATAAAGCTTCAATGATTAATATCAAATGGGGGGATTTGTTAACTAATTTAAGACAAAAATTTCTTAACACAGGAAGTAAACAAGTAGAGATTGAATCTTAGAAGTATGATCAGTTGAATGCTAATTTCGCGTAATGGATGATTACTAGGTGCTTAAAGTTGTTTAAACTCGTTGGGTAGGCTAGGTTTTGAATACAATAGTCATTTCTCAATCAACTATTACGCTTCAAGTGAGTTCTCTCGAACCTCAACAAGCATAAGACATCCAGACAACCCAATTCCTTAATTAACTCATTCTTTCAAGCTGGGTTTGTAAAGACAAAATCAAACCCACTTTCTAAAGCTAGATTTTAAAGACGCAATAAATATAACTATCAATCAATCATTCTACTCTATTACCTCTTTCTCAAGCAAACATAGAGAACTAATCTAGAATTGAATTTGCAATTTCAATTCCTCAATTAAAACATGAACAACTAATTGAACCCACTTCAAAACAACATTAAAATCAGCAACTAACAACACCCATTAGCTTATTAACGCATTCAACTACATAATCACACCCCTAAGCTAAGGAATTTTAGCTAAGCATAGTGAAAAATAAGAAATATTCACCAATAATGTTTTTCATCTGATTTGCTAACAATCTCCAATCCTCAAATATTGAAATCCAAGCTAATTTTACAATCTCCTAATCTCAATCCCAAACTCTACTAAAATTGTAAAGACAATGTTCTAGAATGTAAAAACTCTTAAAAACCCAGGCGTAAACACTATAGGGACTCTCTCTCTCTCTCTTCTTTCAAAAAATTATATTTATACGTTCCTAAAATTTCAGCATGGAATCAACTCGGCGAAGTAAGTCATGATCGTCGACTAGTCCGGCGATCCGCCGAGTTGCTCCACTTCTCGCCTTTTGGCTTCGCTGCTTCATCAAATTATTCTGGAACTTTTGGCGAGCTTGATCACTATCACCGATCCATTTGGTGTGTCACCGAATTACCCATTTGCTCTCCAAGTTAGTTTTTTTCCATGGGCTATTTTGCTGGAACTTTAGGCGAGCTGGAAGCCCACTCGGTGAGTCACTGAGTGGATTCTTCAAGCTCCAACTTCTCTTTTCTTCAACTTTTCATTCCTTTTTGCATCATAATATCCTTGCCTCACTCTAAAGCCTTCATTACTGCATATCAACATATTAACATTAGATATATGCGAAAAACAGGCAATGAGTACACTAAATCCTTGAATAATAAGCCCTAAATGAGACGAAATCCCTAACTCATCAATTGGTCCAAAGATTGTCTCTTCAGAGGGTGTTTGCTTTAGCTCAATAGGTAGCCCCTCCAGCACTACTAGCTCCATGAACAACACCTCCAGCTAGGGGTCGAGGTCAGGGTCAGGACCGTTGCAGTGGACAATAGGGTATCCAGGGTGCTCCCCAGGGAGGTAGGTTAAGTAGTAAGAGTGATGGCCTGGGTAGAGGCAGACATGGCAATTTTTTGCAGCTCTAGTTAGGGAAGAGGCTGAGGCATCAGACGATGTGATCACATGTGTGATTCTTTTATGTCATCAACCTACCTCGACTTTGTTTGACCTTGGTTCTACCTATTCTTATGTGTCTGTGTATTATACTTCTCGTATGGTTGTCAGTTCAAAGCCTATAGCAGCACCGTTAGGTGTGTCTACCCCCTTGGGTAAGTCTTTAGTTATGGATTAGGTGTTTTGATCTTGCTTAGTTATTACCATGGGTGTGACACTCGGGCTTACCTTATATTGTTAGACATGCTTAACTTTGATGTTATTCTAGGCATGGACTGGTTATCCCCCTATCGTGTCATTTTAGATTATTTATCTAAGAACATACCTTAACCATGTCTGGTATTCCCCCAGTGGTGTGGCAGGTCTCCGTTAGTAGTACATTAGTTGAACTTATCTCTTTTATTGTAGCTTAGAGGCTAGTGGCTAGCGGATGTTTTTCCTACTTGGTTTATGTGCATGATGTGAGTAGGGAGGTCCTTCATGTGTAGTCGGTTCCAGTTGACCGTGATTTTGTAGGAGCATTTCAAAAGGACCTAATTGGCCTACCCAGTGCATGATATTGACTTTACCATTGAGTTTGATCCGCGTACTTGGCCTATTTCTATTCTGCCATATCTAATGGATCCTATAGAGCTCAAGGAGCTCAGTGTTTAGCTTCAGGACCTCCAAAGTAAGGGGTTCATCAGCCCTAGTTTTCCCTTTGGGGCGCTCCCGTCCTGTTTGTGAAGAAAAATGATGGTTCGATGCGCATGTGTATTGATTATAGGCAGCCAAGTTCTCAGAGTGTGAGTTTTGGCTTGATTCTGTAGCATTCTTGGGGCACGTAGTGTCTGAAGATGGCATCATGGAAGATCTGGCAAAGATTGAGGCTATTTGAGATTGGGCTAGACCCACTTCAGTTAGTAAGGTTCGGAGCTTCGTCTGTTTGGTAGGCTACTACGGATTGTTAGTCGAAAGTTTCTCAACCATTGCAACATCTCTTACCAGGTTGAGTTGCCTTTATGTGACTTTTGAGTGGTCTGAGGAGTGTGAGTTGGGCTTTCGGGAGCTCAAGAAGTTGTTGACTACTTCTCCTATATTGACTCTTCAAGTTGAGGGTGAGGACTTCACAGTCTATTGTGACACATCCGACATTTGTTTGGCTTATGTTTTGATGCAGCAGGGTCGGGTCATTGCTTATGCATCGAGGTAGCTTAGGATACTTGAGTGCAACTACCCCACCCATGACTTGGAGTTTGAGGTGGTAGTTATTGTGCTTAATATTAGTGTGTATTACATGTATGGGTTAGTTGTGATATATACACTGATCACTAGAGTCTTCAGTACATCACGAGCAAGAGGGAACTTAATTTGAAAAAGCTTCACTTGATTGATCTTGTGAAAGAATATAAACTCTTTGTTCTCCACCGTCTGGGCAAGGCGAATGTAGTAGTGGATGCCTTGGGTCAGAAGGCAATAAGTATGGGTAGTCTAGCCTTCTTATCTACTGTAGAGTGACCGTTATGTTTTGACATTCAGTTCTTATCTAATCAGATGGTACAGTTGGATGAATCATATTCTAGGCGTGTTTTAGCTTATGTGGGATTCAGTTCTCTCTACTTGGTAAGATTCGTAGCTGTGAGTTTGAGCATGACGTCTTGGTGGCACTTTGAGACAAAAGTCTTAGCAGGTGATCCCAGTCAGGTTATCTTAGATTCATATGGGGTTTTGAGGTTTGCAGGCCATATTTATTTCACGAGAGTTGGGGGTTTTATTCATTTGATACTTCATGAGGCCTATGATTCTGGATACTCTATCCATGCAGGCACAGTGAAGATGTATCGTGATTATGTATCTCGTTGTCGTAGCTTCTAGCAGGTTAAGGCTGAGCACTTGAGAACTAATGGGGAGTTTCAGAGATTACCCATTCCAGAGTGAAAGTGGGATCGCATCACTATGGACTTTGTGGTAGGTCTTCCCCAGACTTCTAGAGATGTTGACATCATTTAGGTCATCATTGATCAATTAACCAATACAACACACTTCCTCTCTATTCAGTCTTCATTTAGTGCCGAGAGATTGGACCGTATCAAAATTTGTGAGGTGGTCCATTTGTATAGTGTGTCAGTCTCATTATTTTAAACCGGGGTTCTCAGTTTACTTCTAGCTTGAAGAGGACTTTGCAGGATGATTTGGGCACTCACATTAACCTTAGCACATCATTTTACCCATAAATTGATGGTCAGTTAGAGCATATTATTTAGGTCTTTGAGGACATGTTACAGGCTTCTGTCTTAGAGTTTGGAGGTCAGTGAGACCAGTTCTTGCCTTTCGCGGAGTTTGCGTACAACAACTACCATTCTAGCATTTAGATGGTCCGTTCGAAACCTTATATGGTAGTCATTATTGCTCTTCCGTTGCTTGGTTTGAGACTTCAGAGCCTAGACCGCGGGGTACAGACTTGATTCAGGAGGCTTTAGAGTAGGTGAGGGTGATTCAGGATAGACTTTGGACGGCTCAGAGTAGGCACATGAGTCATGTTGATCATAGGCGACGGCCTTTGATGTTTTCAGTTGGTGATAGAATTTTCCTCTGTGTGGCGCCCATGAAGCGCGTGATGATATTTGAGAGGCAGGGCAAGCTTAGCCCCATGTATATTAGGCCTTTTGATATCCTTTAGATAGTTGGAGAGGTTGTTTATGAGTTAGGTTTGCCTCACATGTTCTCCCCTATGTACCCAATCTTTCATGTTTCGATGTTGCGTCAGTATGTTCCGAACGAGTCCCATGTGCTTCACTATGATGCAGTAGAGTTGCATGATCGTCAGAGCTTTATGGAGGAGCAAGTTTCCATACTTGGTAGAGATGTAAGGTGGTTGCGTTCGAGAGAAATTCCTGCGGTTAAGGTCCATTGGAGGAATATTTCAGTTAAAGAGGCTACCTGGGAGACCGAGCATGATAAGCAGGGGCAGTTTCCTGGCTTGTTTGAGCCTTTAAGTACTTCTTGACTCTTACTTTCACACACGAAAGTCCTTTTTAATAGTCGATGTTGTAATGACCTCCAGGTCATTTATGTGTTTATGCCTCTTATTCATCGTTTAGAGCTTTCATGTACGGACCCCAAGTCATTTATGACTTGCTGGGATTGACAGATTGGTCACCTATTCATTCATATAGTTTTTATGTGAGTTTTAGTGTTTTGGACCTTTTGAATCTTGAATGGTGTGTTTTGACCAAAGTTTAAGAAGATGACCTTAGAATCTAAGTTTGACGATTCTATCAGCTCTGGAAGGTCATTTTAGGCTAGTAGCATGGTTGGCACGACTCCGGAGGCTTTCTGTACGAAGCCATGTGATTAGACATTTTAACTTTCAAGTTAAGGACTAAGTTTGACTTTAGTTAACATTCAACGAGCTCAAATAAGAATTTTTTCAATGCGGTTAGCTCCGTAATGTTGAGTTTAGTCTAGAACAACCCTTCGTTTGGATCGTGAAGCTTCCGGGCCAATTCTTATCCCTCTTGTGGATTTTTGCTTAAAATGGAGTTTGGGTGTGGGACCTAGTTTGTGTCGAGATGACCTCGTATGGGAATTTTGACTATTTCGTTAAGTCCGAAATATCAAATTTGGTAGGGTTGCATATCTCGTTTGCATGTATGAGGTTTCGAATAAATTTGGAATACCCCATTGGGATTTCTGAACTTGCCAAAATCCAGTGGAAGTGCATCAGCTTGTGTAGGTCAAGTGGTTCTTCATGTTCGTGTGCCACTTAGTCACGTTGGCGATGGCATGGGACTTAGTGCTTTGTGACCACGTAATCCATTGTCGCGGCCGTGATGAAGGAATGACCTTCCCTGGTCATCCCAAATGTGAGGCAGGGTCTGTGTGATTGTGATGGTCATCTCTTAATGAATCGCAATCCTCCTTCTCGCGACCGCAATGAAGAGCTGAGGTTTGTCTTTATAAATAAAAACAACGTGATCAACTCATTTAATTGAGCTTCAAATGGTGTTTTCTTGGTCGTTTCTTGGCGGAATTGAGTGATTCAAAGTCCCACGCATCTGTGTTTATCGAGGTTACGTGGTGGATTGATTGGATTGGTGATCCCCCATTTGAGGTGAATTCTCTCCTAAAGTTTTTGCCTTATCTTTAGTTCTTTTGATAAATTGCATACAGTTGTGTTGGCTATTTTCGAACCTCAAATTGTGTCCAATTTTGGAACACAAGTTTAGCACGTAGTTAAGAACCTCTTGAGGGAGTCAATTCTGGAAATTTCTCTATGGGTCCCATAATTCCTGTTTGATTCTATAATTGGTTTCTCTCCATTTTATGTGTTTTAGTGTCTTAACAACTGTACTTATGTTGTGATCCTATTTTTAATAGCGTGGCAGCGTTCGGAGGCGATTTAGAAAGGAATAGCTCTAGCCCTGTGATTTGAAGCACGTGTGGTCGACCTACAGGTAGGCTACGTCTTCCTTTCTATTTATATTGAGAATAAATGTGTAAATGCATGATGATTAATGTGAATTGGGGGTGGGTTCCTAGTTATCCATGCTTTTATCGTTAGAAACCACATTTTAAGATTGATCTACTTCATTTCGAGGGTAGTTTCATGCTAGTTGGGGTTTGTATGTGTGTTGCAGCATGCTATATTATTTCATTGTATTCTTGTGCGTTTTCTGAATCATGTTCAGCCATAGTCTAGGATAGACTAGTGATGCCTTAGATTCTTCACCCTTGTAGTTTTATCATTTCTCCGACGCTATTTCGGATGGACCAGGTCCTTGTAGACTGGAATAGCAACCTTGACTCTGATAGGATGAGCCTTTGTCTAGGCATTGTCGCAGCTTGTTAGAACTTCTACTCTCTCCCCCTATCTTTGCGTCTCCGATGCGTTACTGGATTTTTGTGCTATCGTAAGGATTGGTGATTGAGTTGTGCTAGGCTGCGAGCCTTCTATTGATACCTTTGGGGTGGGTGACATTCCATGATGGCTTAGTTTTACATCTGAATTCTCTGTAGAGTTGATACACCCTGGCGCTCCTGCTTGTGGGGTTATGAGTTGATGGATTATGGTGACTAATTGTGGTTTGAGGCTGATGTACTACGGTTCGAGGTTGTTATCCCCAATCTGAGGCTGACATTCTATGGTTTGAGGCCGTTATTTCTAGCCTGAGGTTGTTGTTCTACGGTTTGAGGCCATTACTTCTTCGGGATACTGTCACTTTGGGTTCAAGTCCAGTTGATTATTATTGGACTTGGGACTGGATACTTTATAGTCTTAGCTATTCAGTGTACCTGTCAGGCTTTTGGGGGTTTGTTTGGGTTTTTATTTCAACTTGCACATTAGTGTACCTTCTGGGTGCCCAGTTGGGTTTAGCTTAGTTGTACTTAGATTTACTTTGAGTATGCTCATTTGCTTTCGTTCTTTCCCTCTTTGACCACTTTTTTTATATAGATTCTATCTTATCTGATTGTCTTTACCTTTCTTGCTTTGTCGGCCTATGATGCCTACTGAATATCTTGTTCGCTACTTGTGCTACACTCTACATCTTTTCATGATGTAGGTCCTAGTACTAGCTACCAGTTGTGATAGTTCGTGTCATCTTTTGCAGCTTGTGAATAAAGGAGACGAGGGTGAACACTTGGCATCCTGGATTTGCCTTTCTCCTTCTATATATATATATGTTAGCTTGTCTTTCTCCTTCTATATATATATTTTTTTCTTGTTAGACAGCTCTATACTCATGACTTCCGGGTTCTAGGAGGGTATCTATTGTATATAGTTTTTGGTTTTCTTTCTCTTTTTTTCTTTCCTTATTGTTAGTGTTATTTTCTGTTTAGTTTTATCCTTGTACTCACTACTTGTCATTCTGGTACAGGTCGGCTTACCTACTGGCGGGTTTTAGTAGGTACCATCATGACTCGAGAAGTTGGATCGTGTCACGATGCAACATCCTATGATGTGTGAATGACTCTCCGCAGTATGTATGCTCAACCTTCATGTGCTTGTCTCCTAAAACTCAAGGAGTCTTTGACACGAGTTAACAAAAGTACTAAATCTATGGCTACGTACCTTCAACAAGTGAAGCAGCTTGTTACAACTTTGAATGCTACTGGAGCAAATCTAACAATGGATGATGTTACCATTCATGTTTTTAATGGACACCCCTTTGAATATAAGATGATATTTGATGCGATTTTTGCTTGAGAAATGATACTGCTCAAAGAACCCTGAAAACCTATTAAAAGAGTAAGCGGTCATTGCCAATAAAATTACCCAACTAAGCGTCAGGGTCGAATTCCACAGAGAATGGTATATACTAGAGAATTCTATCAAGAAATTTGGATTGCAAAATCATTCATTTGTAATAGTAAAAATAAGTGGGTGGAATATTCCACCAATTTTAAAAGGATTTGGTTAACAATGGTAACAATTGTACAATAATTTTGGAAAATATTAAGAAATAACAAGCAATTTAGGGGTGCGGGAATTGGAAATCAATGTCACATAGGGGTAATTGTGTTGCTCTATAGTGATGAACATTCATGAATAGGCTGGGTCATCTTCAATGACACTAATAATCCTTTGATCTCATAACATCATTTCATAGAATCTCCTTTCGGTCTCATCTATGTGCTATACTAAACAACCCAATACCTTACTCTTTTTTTTCTTTCGATGCAGAAATAGGGCAAATAGATCCGATTCATAACCTCTATTTTCAAGCAAGTTAAAGACATCAAACCTAAATTGCTATTATCAGACTAATTAACCACTCCAATCAATCTCTTTCGAGCATCGACAAGAGATCAGATTATTATCAATGGAAATTCAAGCATTTCACGATTTTCAAAACTCATGAGGTAGTTGCAAATTTGAGAGAAAACAAAAGAGACAACACGAGATAAGCCAAACCAATCGAAACACTATAATCTAATCAAAACTAAGATACTACAATAATCTAAAACTGAAAAATTCAAAATACAAATAAAAAAGGGGAATATTGGCACAAGGGCCCTCACCCCACAAAAAATAAAAGTGCAGTGTCTTCAATGTAAAAGTAAAGAGTACGGGAGGAAGAGTGAAAATGTCACCATGACAGGCTATGCCTATGGAGTGCTATATGCTATCAGTAGGAGGAGTGGCATCATCTAGGGCATCAGTGTCCGGCAATAATATCAGTGGAGGCAACAATAAAGCATCAGTTGGGGCAAAAGTGCCTGGAACATCACTGGGAGGAATGGGTGAGTTTTAAGAGACTCCACTGGTGCCAACTACGGAGGTCTCCCGAACAGATCTCTCCAAAGTAACCTGGACAATCATCTCCTCAGTGTCATACAACTCTGTGAGTGTCTACACAATCCCACTTTTATCCTCCTCTCTCCACATCCCATCTTCATCAGTCTCCTCGGCCAAATCATCATTGACCCTCTCATCATTATCACCATCCTCAACAACATCAACTCTCTCATTTATCCCACTCAGCTACACACTCGGAGATGGATCACTACTAGGCATAGTCGGTCACATAGAGATTGGTACATCATGTAGGGGAACATCACCCCCGCAACATCGAAATGTCAATAGACCTCAACTGGTCTACATCCCCTGGCAAGCAAACCTCTCATGGTATCAAGCTCAACCGAACTACACTCGCTCGTCTCTCGGGCCTCTAATCGAGCAATGATATTATCCAAACTCACCTCATGTGCCTTAATAACCTCCTCATAATGGGTCACCGTGTCTATTAAAGGAGACATCGACCTCTCAATTACCCAATCAATTATCTTGGGCATGACTTTTTTGACCCTCGCTGACTTAACATCTACAGATCGGGCAAGTTTGCCCATTTGGTAAATCATGGTGTGGGTCAAGGGGGATGGGAAGTCAGAACAAGTTTAAGTGTAACAGTAGCAGTAGTAGAGGCAAATGTGGAAGGCACAATGGGAGGCAAAGGTATACCTTACTGCTCCATAGAAGGAGAATATATCGTGGCCTCAGAAGCCAAGGTATCTAGATCAACAACGGGCGTGGTTTCTGGCGGTGGAGGCTTCCTAAAAGTCACATTATCCCATAAGTACTTAGCCTCAATCTTGTGGATGTCGTTGGAAGAGGCCGGGTGATACCAACATTAGTTTTCCCTCGAAAGGGAACTCCCACTTTTTCATACAACTGGGTAATAAGGACCGGGAATGGAAGTGAGGTCTGTTCTTTCCTAGCCCTCATAAGAATCTCCTCCACAATTATCAGCTCGATATTAAGTTCAATCTGATCAATGATATATCCCACTATTACTACTTTTGAATTCTGGAGGATGGACTCATTTTGCGATGACATTATTGTTGCTTATTAATCCAAATCACTAAAGACCCTCGACATTTATGTCTTTCTTTTCAATTTTAGCTTCTTCAACTAACCATGGTTGAGATGAATTTAAATAAGTGGTGCCAACCACTCCTCTTGGGAATCTAACTTGAACTTCATTCGAAGCTGGAATCTGTCGGTTAAGTTGCTTTTGGTGCCAAGAACAATATTTATCGTACCAGCATCACATGGTACTTTCTTGCCACGTACTTCTACTTACTCTATAGGTTTCTATGTTGTGCCCTTTCTCTTCTTAGGCAGGGCCTTTGCGTAGGCTTCGTAGAATTCCCTGACCCATTTTGGCACATATGGTTGTTTGAGTTTTGTGAACTGTTCAAATTGGTGAAACTTGATAGTCTCTGTTATGGCCGGGTATTCACTCATTACCGCATACGTGGAGATCATTCGCTCCTCAAGAATTTTCCGTTCTCCAATCACCTTGAGCCTATAAAGGGACCTTGGAGCTATTATAGGAAGAACAATAAAGGTAGGGGTTGGATCCTGAGGAGTTTATACCAACTAGGAACGAATATTTGTCCTTTTTTTGGCAATATGCTTCTATGGTCTTTTACCCACACTTGATCACCCTCTCCCTCAAAGGGGCCAATGCCTTCTCAATTGCCTTATCAATCATCCAAGGCATGTCTTTCTCAACCCTAGTGGCTCTAACATCTGCAGATCGGGAAAGACTGCCCATTTTATAAATTAAGGCCTGGGCAATGGGGGACGGGTAGTAGGAGTGGGGTTAGGCACAGCAGCAGCAACACCAATAGTAGGACTAATAGGAGTGGCATAAAATGAAGGCACAACAAAGGAGGATAATATACCTGTCTGGTCCAGCGAAGGAGCAAGTGTGCTAGCCTTAGAAGCTAGTGTAACTGGATCAAGTTCGGGCGTAGTGTCTGGTGGTGGAGGCTTCCTCCAAGCCACATCGTCTTCTAAATATTCAGCCTCAATCCTTCTGATGTCACAGGAAGAGGCTAGGGTGATCCGTACGTCCGACTTCCCCCGAAAGGGAACTCTTGCCCTCTCACAAAGCTGGGTAATGAGGACAGAAAATGGCAGGGAGGTCTGATCCTGTCTGGCCCTTAACAACATTTCCTCAACCATAATATACTCGACATTGAGTTCAATCCGATCAATGGTACAACCTACTAGAACTTTTTTGGGAAGCCGGAGGATGGACTTATTTTGCGGACGACATTTTATTGCTGCTTGTAAATCCAAACCAATAAAGACCCTCAACATTTATGTCTTTATTTTCAATTTTAGCTTCTTCAACTAACCATGGTGTAGATAAATCTAAAATAAGTGGTGCCAACCACTCCTTGTGGGAATCTAATTTGAACTTCATTCGAACCTAGAATCTCTCGGTTGAGTTGCTTTTTGTGCCAAGAACAATATTTATTGTACCAACATCACATTGCGCTTTCTTGCCACATATTTCTACTTCATCTAGGGGTTTTCATATTGTGCTCTTTTTCTTCTTAGGCAGCGCCTTTGCATAGGCTTCGTAGAATTCCCTGACCCATTTTGGCACATATGGTTGTCTGAGTTTTGTAAAGTGTTCAAACCGGGTGAAACTTGATAGTCTCCCTTTTGGCTGGGTAATCACTTATTACCCCATCAGTGGAGAGAATTTTCTCCTCAATATTTGTTTGTTTTCCTTCCGTCTTGAGCAAATTAACGGCTCTTGGAGCTACTATAGGAAGAACACGAGAGGCGGGAGTTGAATCCTAAGGATGTGATACCTATTTGGAACAAATATCTGTCCTTTTTGTGGCAATATGCTTATGTTTCCTCTTAACCACACTCATAGGAGACTCTGGAGTGGCTTGTTGTAGAAGGGTGATGCCCATATGCCTTTGCAAAAGAGGGGGAGGGGGAGAGGAGTCCCTGTCTTACTCTGTATCCGAAGAGACTACATGTTTACCTTTTGTTTTGGCCATAATCTGCAAAGCACAAACATTCAATCATAGAATCGTGAAGGTTATTTTAAATCAAACTCTATTGAAAACAAAGTTAAAAAATGGTCCTGAGGCTAGCCTAATAAGAAGGCGGATCGCCTAACAAGATGGGCAAGCTCTGATGAGCTCATCAAATAAGACAGAATTAGAAATTAAAGAACTCAGGCAAAATGTGCGGAGTCAATTCCTACTCGGCGATTTGCTGAGTTGATTTTGGTGAGCTAAGACAAGTCCACTGAAATTGACAGTGCAAAACACAAAGAAACAGGCATCAAGGGCGATGCCCACTCCCACTTGGCGATACGCCGAGTGGGTTTGCTGAACTAAGATGAGTTCTCCGAATGGGACAGTACCCAAGGTCACATATTCACTAGAGAAGGTGAGCAGGGGCTTACTCGGAGATTCACCTTTCTGCCTTGGCGAGCTAAGACAAGTCCACCAAACATGTGGTGTTCAGCCCAGTACCTAATTTCATATACAAAACAAACATACACAACAAGATCAAGTTCCCTAATAACATTAATATCCACCCACATGCTTATCTACCCATGGGTACTCATACTTCCCCCAACTATCACAAATAATTGCTCAAATTGACGATTTCTCTTTAAGAAAGTCGTCCCTCTATCTATCATTAGGAAAAATCATGCAATCGGGTCAACACTGGGCTACTCAGACTTTACCCACATCAAATTCAACCAAGACCCACTAAATATAAGGGTTCAATTTCAACATTTAACCCACACAATCAAATTTAGCAATTTTTAGGCACAATCATAAGCAATCAATTCATGGGCACAATTCAATATGATCATTATAGTCTTACCCATTGATATCAACCAACAACATGCATCACATGGACTAATGCCCATACATAGAACACACTTTTATGCTAAAACTATAAAATGGGAATAAAAAACCAACCTCGAACAGAAGTAATATGCGAAACTAAGGGATATTAGGGTTGGGTCGACTGATCTAGAAAGAGAGTGCACTCCACGTACTCAAAAATTACACACAAAGGATGGTCACACACTCAACTATGATATTGCAAGTAAAAGGAAGGAAATGATCTCAGAAATGGCAAAGGTTTTTCTTTTTGAATTTGAAAAGACCCTTGGCCTTTTTATACTAGGCTTATACGACGGTCACAACTAACGTTGTTGACTGTGTTCGCTGGATCACCAACTAGATCTGAAGCTCGCCGAAAGGGCCTGAACAAACATCATGATGATTTTGGTATCCGCATAATTTACTTACGCGGATTGCCTTTTGGAGCTTAGATCGCCTAAATGGACAATACACATTTCCATATTTTCTAGCTTAGAAGGCGGATAAGAATGAGTCTACACAATGCCTTCGGTGGATCACCATGATGATTTTGGCATCGCCTAATGTTCCCTTCATAACACTTTGACTTATTTTAAACCTGCACTCATAACACATGTTATTGAAAGCAATAAAATAAAAGTAAAGACTTGGGTCGCCTCCCAAGAAGTGCCTTATTTAATGTTGTGGCACGACATAGTTTTCATATCCTTAATATTCAATTGGGATTTGGGACAGTATCACTAGGCAATGTTCCCTTTTTCCTTGGATTGAGATGAGTGGAGATTTGGCACAATTGGGTCTCCAGTTGCTTGATAGAAGCTGAATGAGAGGTTACCATTTGAGATAAAGTGGAGAAGTCATTTTTCAATTCCTTCAACACTTTGTCGAACCCTTCAACCTTGTTGAAGATCCTTGTGAGAATTTCCTCAATTCAGTTTCCTTCTGGCTTAGCTGGGTCCTTTGGTCATTGATGATCATGGGGAGCAACATATCTATCTTTGTCAGCATCCCTATCTCTTCAATTACCACCTCACCAATCTTTCAAACCATTATCTCGCTCCTTGTTCCAACATTAGTTCCCAGCTTGTCGTTGGTAATTTGGGTGAGAACCCCCCATTTGGTTTCCCAAATATTGAACTTCTTCATTGTATAATGCCTCAAACTTGGCATCATTCGGGAACTGCCCACTATTAGTTCCAACTGTATTCACCGATTTAAGTCTACCTTTCATGACATGTTTAAGAAATAAATTGATTTGGGTCATCATTTTGGAAATGTTTTCATCTCGTTCATTATCCTCCTTGATTTGTTCTTTGCTCATGCTCGGTTGTATAGTAGACACTTGGTCTTCTCTAGTATGCCATGCTTGGTTAACTTTAGTGATGTCATCTAGCAACAAAGCTGCCAATTCATACGGTTGTCTCATTAATCCTCCTGGGACTAACTAATCAGCCACACCTTTATTGACAAAATCAAAGATGCAATAGAAGTATTGCAGCTACAAATTGTCTGGAACGGCATGCGTTGGAAATTGCAAAAGTAGTTTCTTGAACCGCAACCAAGTCTCATGTAGAGGTTCACTTCCAAATCACTTGAGATATTAGGTTTGGGTTCAAAGTTTCAACATATTTGAGGCGGGAATAATATCTCCAAGAAAGCTTTAGTCAACTCCTCCCAAGAAGTGATAGAGTCATTGGGAAATTCTGCCAACCATCTTACAGCTTCACTTGTCAAAGAAAATGGTAATAACTTCAACTTCACGGACTCTTGTAAGATATTCTTGAACACAAACGGCCCACACACCTCCACAAAATTCTGAAGGTGTTCATGGGGATACTCATGAGCTAACCAACCGAACATTCCTCGTAGTTGGAGAAATTATAGCATTGTTCCGGTTACATAAAACACTACCCTCCCGGGTGTGAGAGGTATCTGGATGGCTCCACTGCTTTGAACAATATTCACATGCATATCATTCAAATCACCCATGTTGTTGTTTTCACCGTAGTTACTATTGTTGTCACTACTGTGGTCACTCATTGTACTAGACCTGCACATCAGCCAACAAAGACACAAACCAACAATGTACTACAACTAAAGAAATATACAAACTAATTTCCCAAATAGAATTCTCAATCACCTTTCCCCGGCAGCAGCACCTTTTTTATAACCCTCAAAGTACCCTCTTAAACCAATTAAAAGACTAAGCGGTCATTGTCAATAAAAATTACCCAACTAAGAATCGGGGTCGAATCCCACAGAGAATGGTATATCATAGAGAACTCTGTCAAGATATTTGGATTGTAAAATCATTCATTTGTAATAGTAAAATAAGTGGGTGGATGATTCCACCAATTTAATAAAAGGATTTGGTTATCAATGGCAATAATTAAACAAGAATTTCAGAAAATTTAAGAAAGAACAAGCAATGTCGGGGTGCGGGAATTGGAAATCAATTTCACATAGGGGTACTTGTGTTTCTCTATAGTTATGAACATTTGTGAATAGGCTGGATCATCTTCAATAACACTAATATTCTTTCAATGTCACAGCATCATTTCATAGAATCTCCTTTCGGTCTCATCTATGTGCTATACTAAACAACCCAATACCTTACTCTTTTATCTCTTTAAATGTAGAAATAGGAAAAATAGATCCGAACCATAACCTCTATTTTCAAGCAAGTTACTGACATCAAACCTACATAACTACTATTGAACTAATTACCCACTTCAATCAATCTCTTTCGAGTATCAATTGGAGATCGTAAGTAGGAAATAAGTTTTCAACCTTTACCCATAAGTTAATCTCATTCTAATTAGCCCAAATTCATGTATGAACAATAACAAAATAGAGCATAACACAATACCACTATATTAAATCAACACCCAACCCAATAATTGCACCCCCTGGATCTTCGGGATTTAGCCACCCATCACAAAAAGCAAAGAAATTATACCTTTCTTGAAAGCAGTCATGGGTAACATGAAATTAAGGAATTACAAGGAAACTCACTTTGAATTCAACTTCAATTTATCAATTTCAAGAACAAAGTTAAAAACCCCCAAAAACTAGAAAGTATTTTTCACATGGTAAAGTGTTTCTCTCAAATATCTCACTTCTTCAATTTTTCACACACAAACTATATCTCTGAAAAACATCCTTTTCCCCCCTCCTTTGGGCTATTTATAATTTTCTCCAAATTTGGCCCAAAACTCATTACGTGACCCATCAGGCGATGTTAGTCGGGCTCAGTAATCACATTAGGCGAATCGACATCTCCTCTTCAGCTCGCGTTTATTTTGCTCTAGGCTTTAGGTATTTAAACCTCAGACGGCAAGCTCGTTTGAGTCTACCTTTCACATTCATCGTATCATCGAGTAACACCTTAGTTTACCTTTCAAGCCTTCAATTTTTCTCCTTGTACAGTCATTTTCAGTGACGGTCAACATGTTCGCCTTTCTCATTCGGTGAGTCATCTTTCCGTTTAGAGTTCACCAACCTGCCTCAATTAATGTAACAGTTGTGCACTACCAATTTGGGCGAGGTCATGCCCATTAGGTGACCCGCCTTTGTTGGTTGGCAATCAACGGTGTATAATTTCCACTTCTTTTTACATTTGTGGTCATTCTTTTAAACATTCATCTTTATCTTGTCCTTTTGCCTTCATAGCTGAAAATCATCAAAATATCATTAGAATAGGATAAAACTAGGCATTGAGGACACTAACTATTGGGCTAAATAGGTCTCAAATGAGTGTAAATCTACCATGCATCAAGAAACTCCTCTCTCTTTTGATGAAGTTCATGAAAAGCTTTGTGCTCAAGAGAAGTTTCTTCCATTTATAGTCCAATAACAACAAATTATACTTCTAACAATGGTGGATCTAGCATACGTATCAACCTCACAAATTGTTACTCTGCTACCAGATGCCAACCTATCCCAAATCAATGGCAAAATCCATCTAGCGCATTAAAGAATCCGAGAGATGGTTCTAGTGTGATTTATTAATATTGTGACAAGGCTGGACATACAATGAAATAATGTTGGATGTTATTTCCCTGGTCTAATCCATCTTCCATGGGTGGCTCGAGTTCCTCAACTACAAGGAACACAAGGACTCCTCAGAGAGAAATTGTTTCTCAAACCTTCAACCCAAATAATTTTAACTAGTTGGTAGGATCAGGAGCATCTCACCATGTGACTATAGATCTTCAAAATCTATCAATTCATTCTAATTATGATTGTGAATTTGTGATGTTGGGTGATGGTAAAAAAATTTGTAGTGACACATTTTGGCTCTACTTCTTTACCTTCTCGTTCAAGCCTTTTATGTCTTAATAATGTTTTTGTGTCCCTCGAAAGAAAAAGAATTATTTATATTTATCAATTATGGTCATTGAATAATGTTAATGCTGAATTCTCACATTTTTTATTTGTTGTGAAGGATAACTGCACAAATAATCCTCAGGAAGCCTAAGGATGGTGCTTACGAGTGGCCTTTATTACCTCATGCAACATCTACTTTCTCTCCACCAACTATAAATTTCATGGAACTCTCCACTGTTTCACAATGGCATTGTTGTCTTGGCCACCCTTCTTCTCTGATATTGCATCGCACTTTATAGTTGATTTATATTCTTATTCTAACAAATACTACTAAGTTTTTCTACAATTCTTTTAAGTACAATAAAATGCACAAGACTCCGTTTCAAGTTTCTCAATAAAACCGATGCGACCTTTGGAATTTATTTATTCTGATGTATTGGGATCTTCACCTTTTGATTCAATTGATGGCTTTAAATACTATCTTATTTTTATGAATCATTATACAATATATGTTTGGCTCTATCCTATGAAAAAAACCCTGAAGTTGCACAGATTTTTCCAAAATTTAAAGCCATCGTAGAGAAATTCTTTAATCACTCTATTATCTTGTTTTACTCAGACAATAGTGGTGAATTTATCAGTTTAATAGATTTGTTTGCTTCTAATGGAATCTCTCACCTTTTGACTTCTCCCCATACTCCCGAGCATAATGGCATGGCCGAAAGATGACATAGGCACATTGTTAAAATAGGTATCACTCTTCATCATATTAGTACTCTTCCATTATCATTTTTGCCGTGCATATTTCAAAATGTTACATATCTGATGAAAAGAATGTCCACTCCTTTATTGAATAATGATTCACAATATCTTCAAATTTTTGGACTTCTTCTAAACTATAAGAAGCTTCGTGTTTTTGTTTGCATATGCTATCCTTGGTTGAGACCGTAAGCATAAAATAAACTACAACCTTGTTCATATCTACGTGTCTTCCTTGGGTATTCATAAATCAAATTGCATATAAATGTTATTACCCAGCCATTTCAAGACTTTATATCGAGACATGAAGATTTTGTTGAGCATCATGTTCCCTTTTAAAATCATCCAACTTAGTGATGTTAGGGTGTGTGATGCTATTGTTGACAGGTGGTCTCCTCATTACATTGTTCCATCCTTACCCCTTTCAAACCCACCTGCTTATTCCTCTCCTACTATTGTACAATTCCTTTCTTCTAGGACAACTTTGAATAGTCGTGAATGTCCTTCCCCTGGTTCAACTAATCCAGTGGCTTCGAAAGATAGTATTCTATCATGAAATGAGTTATTGTGATCATCAGTACATGTTTCAGGTATGTGCTTCTCACCGAATTTCTCTACCAGTTTATTAGCTTCTAACTATGACAGGGACTTAGCATGAAACACTCATTCCATGATTACCCGAGCAAAGAATAATATCCACCAACTAGCACAAAATTTATGCTTGCACACCTATATTTCTAGACCAAAAGTCAATTCTCTCATCCAAGGCAATGATACTCTATCCAAAGTCCCTGCCAATATATCTAGCCATGATTTATCTTTTTTCCCATTTCCTCTTTTGTCTAGCCTGAGCATATCTTATTTCCCAACATCAAAACCGATCCAAAATATGTGTCGAAAGCACTAAATGATCCTAATTGGAAGGCATACATGGAAGAAGAAATTCAAGCATTAAAGAAACAAGGTACATGAGAGCTTATACCATCTACTACAAAGCAATAAGTAAATTGGCTTTAAATGGATTTTTCAATCAAGCTCAATTCTAACAGGTCATTACACAAATATAAAGCATGTCTTGTTGCTCAAGGATTTACACAATGATAGGGCATTGATCATATTTATACCTTTTGTCTTGTTGCTAAACACTACAAATCGAATTATTTTAATTATAGTTGTCACAAGAGAATGGCTTTTACGCCAATTAGATGTCAATAATGCCTTTTTGAATTGTCATCAAACAGAAGAGGTTTATATGGTTAACTCTAAAGGTTTTTTTTACCACACAAGGCCTACACATGTCTGAAAGCTCAAGAAGGCAATTAAGGGCCATAAAAGGTAAAAAAAGCATGGTACTAATAACTACAGAGCTATCTTCTAACCTTAGGTTTTGAAGTTTCTCATGATGATCATTGTCTCTTCATTTACAATCAGTTGGACATCACAATTTACTTGGTTGTTTATATTGATGACTTGATTCTTACTACGAGTAATCAAAATGTTGTCGCTAATTTTATTTCGAGACTTGGGCAATGCTTCTCTATCAAAGACCTTAGCTCTCATAATAATTTTGTGGTGTTCAAGTTGTGAGAACTTCTGATGGGCTCTTCCTATCACATAAGAAGTATACTAAGGACATAATTGACAAGACACAATTGGCTAATGCCAAAGCAGTCAATACTCCCATATCTATTGGAAATTCATTGTTCTTGGAGGACAGCAGACATCTTGATGATGTTAAGCTATATTGTATTATTGATGGTAGCTTGTCGTATTTGCATTGACGAGACGGTATATAGCCTTTGACATAATCAAGCTAGCAAAATTCTCCCTTCGTCCTACAGAATATCATTAGTCTGCAGTCAAATGTTTGGTTTACTACTTAGTTGGAACATAGAACCATGGTCTCTTTCTGCATTGTAAGTCTCCACTTGATCTCCATGCCTTCTTAGATGCAGATTGGGAAGTAAATAAGGATGTTCTCTCTTCCACTAGTGCCTTTCTTGTCTATCTTGATAAAAATATGGTCTCCTGGAGCTTAAAGAAACAAAGGAGTGTAGTAAGATCATCAACTAAAGAAGAACATTATTCGGTTGCTTCTTCTACTACTAAAATTCAAAAGATTCAAAACTTAATTCGTGAGATTGATACATAATTTCCAAGGCAGCCAGTTGTCTTCTGTGATATTTTAGGTGCCACATATCTTACTGCTTATCTAGTCTTTCATTCCCAGATGAAGCATCTCGAGGTTGATTATCATTTTTTTTGAACTATGGGTCAAAATGGAAAGCTTCTAGTTTCTCATAATTCTCAAAATGATCAACTTGCGGATTTACATACAAAATCTCTTCCTATACTCTATTTTCATCTCTTCGATGCAAGATTGACATTTCTGATCAATCGGCATCTTTAGGGGGAATATAAGGAAAGAATCTTATTATCAATTGATTGATATGTTTTGATTATAATCTGATTATTATCCCTTGTAATATCCACTTGTAATTAAGTTTATTAGGATTTCCCTATAATTAGCATCTTCTATTTTTGTAGGTTATCTCTTGCTTTCTTGCATAAATATTGAAACAATGTGTTGACACAATACATAGAATTTGACCATCTTCTTAATCTTTCATTGAAAACCTCTATCAGCCAACATTTGAACAACTTAAGCACTTTTTTTCCACTTTGCGATAAGTATCAGGAGCATATTAATGAATGCATTTGGCGTGGACAAGTTGGTCATTCAATACCTCCCACGTGTGTCTGGTGTGTAGTGAGACTTCCATGTTGTATCCGTAATGGATTAAATGAGCGAAATCCCTAAATCGTTAAAGTTGACTATTTCTTTCTCCCCGACTCCTCTCTACACGATTCAGTTCAAATTGAAGAAGAAAGTGTGCTTCCTGTTATCATCTTGAAGAATATTTTTCGAGTAAGTTGGGATTTTTAATATTTTTAACTTGCTTTTGTGTAATCGGTTTTGAAAATAAATTTAAAATTCTAGGGTTTTTAAAACTCTAGACTTTGTGGTTTGAGAATATTACTTCTCATTCATACAATTCCCCAATAAATATGCATTTAAGCTTTTATTATTTACCGGTTGTGTGGATTATCCGTGTATATTTTCTTATTTAAATTGCTTTGCTTGATATTTTGCAGAGTTACCTAACAATTAACCATGAAGAAGATTATATTTACCATGGTTGAACCTTATCCGAGATTCCTTTCTTTACTTATGTCAGAAACAATGTGCCAGCACTCAACTATATAGATAAGAACCATTTTTCCATATTGGAACTTTATGAGTCTGAGATTTCGACTCTTTTAGGCATTGTTTTGATAGTATAAGTATCCTCAAATGCCTATTTTATGCTCTAAAATGATGTTAAAGTGTTTATTTACAACTATGAAGGCTAAGGAGCAAGGCAAGGACATGACCGGATAAAAAGGAACTAAAAAGCTGAAGAAGTGAAGAAAAAGCAATCCTGGCGATCGCCAAAACCACTCGGCACAGCGCCGAGTGGCTCTTTAGCTCGCCCAAAATTCCAGCATGCCAGCACTGGGAAAGAACCAAGTTGGCGACAGAAATGGGCATTCGGCGGAACACCGATCGGTTTCGCGACAACAAATTGGATCACCCAAAAGTTACAGGACCTGAGATGCTGAAGGCCAATACAAAATGGTGATAAAAGAGGACAAACAGCGGATCGCCGACCTATTCGGTAAAGTCCGACTTATCTCGCCGAATGGCTGTTTAGGCCAAAAATTGGGAAACTATAACTTGTAATTTAAAACAAAGATTTAGTATGATGCGATCATTCAGTAGAGTTTTCTTCTAGTTTTTGAGTTCCATTATAGACTTTGAAGCTTTTGAGGCTCAAAATTTAAGATTTGCAAGTGGAGTTTTGAAATTACTCAATTTGGACCATTGTAAAGACTTGAGCACTTTTACCCAGATCATGGCTAATGTATTTGGTAATCATTTCTCTATTTTTATGATGTGTAGCTAAAACCCCAATTCTTGGGGTGTGATCATGTGTTTATTTGTCTAATTATCTTATGGGTATTGTTGTTTGATGATGAAATTGTTGTTTTAATGTGGGTTTAATCATTAGCTGAGTTTTAATCTATGAATTGTAGTTGCAAATGCAATTCTAATTTTGAGTTATTGGTTTGCTTGAGAGAGAGGTTTTGGAACCAAAGCTTTTGATTAATAATTTGTGGGTATTGGGTCGATACGGGTTCAGCTTGAGAGAGTATATCCTAAACGTAATCCTAACCATCTAGCTCGAGAGAGTGGATGCCTTAAGGTTGTGGGCTGGTTATCTTGTTAAGCTTGTTGATGTTCGAAAGAAATCACCTGAACTGTAATAGTTGTTCAAGAGAAAATTATTACATTTAAATTCCAGCCTAGCCACAATATTTCAGCAAGTTATTGTTAAATTTCAATTACCCATATAGTGTAATTAGCTTATAAACGATCACATCCTGAGAATTCCCCCCTATATTGTTACTTTCCCCTGTTTTGCTTGTGCTGTAGCTGATAGTTAACAATCCAAAATCCCCCATCTGACATTAGTTGTCACTCCTTAGACTTGTTTACATGTCTTTTCGATAAAATTCATTCCTATAGCCTAATAGACCACTTTATAACTTCATAACTGAATTTTAGACACGCACCACTCCATGTGGGTTTGACCTCAACTCTTCGTTGGGTTTTATAATGACTAACGATCGTTTACACCTAGAATCGAATGAGGTGTACTTGAGACATTCTATCAAAATGGCGCCACTGCCGGGGAGTGGTTATGTTTAGAATTCTATTATTGAAGTTGAATTGTGATCTTTTTGAGTTATAGTTGAACCGACTTACTTTGGTTTTTGTTTGTGTTTCTTATTGTGAACAGAGGAAGAGATGAGTATAAATGGGAGCAATGGTAGCCAAGTGGGCCACCAAGACGATATTGGAAATCTGAATGATGTAAATGACCCAATTCAATTGGGTGCCGTTGGCGCAATACGTCTACCTCCAGTTGAAGGGAACATTGTTTTTCACATCACTAGGACAATGCTTCAGCTCCTACAATTGAAAGGATTCTACGGAGGGCTGGATCACGTAGACCCCTATGAGCATATCCAGAACTTCGTGGATGTTTGTGGTCCGTTCTTATTCAATAACATATCACAAGAATCAGTCCGCCTCCGGTTGTTCCCATTCTCTTCGATGGGTGAAGCTACCAAATGTTTATCTGAGTTACCGAGGGACTCCATCACCTCTTGGGATGAGCTTACCATAGCGTTCCAAGTGAGATTATTTCCCCCATCGAAGATGATGACGCTCAGAGATAGCATCCAAGGTTTCAAACTCTTGGAAGGTCAACCAATCCACGAGACGTGGCTGAGATTTAAGAAGTTGGTGCTTCAGTGCCCAACTCATGGACTTCCAAACGATGTGCTGCTACAATACTTCTATAGGAGCCTTGATTCGGTGAATAAAAGAGTTGATGATAAGCTTGTTACCTGTGGTATAATGCAACAACCCTATGAATTAGTGTCTCAACTCCTTGATTGCATGACCAAGATCAATAGAGCATGGCACACTCGTGAGGACCAAGTTTCTCCTCTGACTTTTAGGATGACAAAAGAGCAGATCGAAAAGGATCAAGAGAGAGACCAAAACATGGCCAAAATGATGACCCAGGTGGATATCTTGGCGAAAAATGTGATGGGTAGTGGTGCAAAGAGTGTTAATGATGTGGGTGTTGGTGGATTAAACCATGATGAAGAACATTTTGATGCGCTGTACAATGAGGAAGTGAACTTCCTTGAAAATTAAGGAGGAGGATTTCGTTCAAACTACCCAAGGTCGGGTGGAAATCTTGGTTGGAATAGAGATGAGGGATTGAGAGATCGTGATAGAGAATGGTGTGATCGTAACACCACTTGGAAGGAAAGAGAGGGTGACAAGGATAGGTACATCCCACCTCATGAGCGTCAAAAGCCTAAGGAACCAAGGGCTAACTCAGAGAATGTCTGAACGGAAGACATGCTCTCACGCATTCTCAACAAGGTCGAAGGTTCAGACAAATTGTTAAAAGAGATGAAGGAGGATGTCTTAACTCTCAACCACACGGTGACTTCTCACTCAGTCTCTATTAAGCAGCTGGAAAGAAAAATGGGTCAAATCTTGACCCATCTAAATCCAAGGCCAAAAGGAGGGTTGCCTAGTGATACAATGGCAAACCCCAAAAATGAAACTTAAATTGGTATTTCCATCATACCACGACGTTAGATAAGGCACTTCTTGGGAGGCAACCCAAGTCTTTAATGTTTAAAAATTTTTGTTTTTGAATAACGGGTGTTGATTTTGCAGGTTGAAAAGTTCAAGTGTTGGAAAATGGGCAACTTGGCCGAATAGGTTGGCGTACCCGACTTGGACCGCCGTTGGAACCAACCAGCTTAATGGAGAACTCTATAAAACTCGGCGAGCTAAAAATCCGGTCAGTGATTCGCCGAACTGGTTGGTGAGCCCGATTTGGACGGACGTTGGAGCAACCCAAATGACTGAAGGTCCTGTAAAACTTGGCGGGCTAAAGTACCACTCGGCGGACCGCCGAGCGGTTCGGTGGGCACGAATTATATCACTGAATGGAGCGCGAGCTGAAGGGTTTTAAAGGCCAAATGGTTTAAAATTTCAAAATCCTTCATCTTCTCCCATTTTTAAAACCCGTGCTCTCACACCCTATATTAGATCTTTCATATTTTCTTATTTTTACTCTCGTATCTGTGGGATATTTGCTCGGATTACTTTTGGACTCTTTGCTGCCTAACATTACAACCTTATTTTTCAAAAAAAAAAGTTGGTTTTTTTGAACCCCGGTACTTCAGTATGTGGTTGAACTCGAAGGCAAGTGGTACTGTGTTGTTGATTATTGTTGGGGAATTGATTTTATCGTGTTTAACTATTGGATTGTCCGTACTGAATTAAATTGGTGCCTAATTGCTAGTATTTGATCAATTCCCGTGTTTTTGCTTGTTTGAATTGAGTCTAAATGGTTGGGTTGTGCGAAATTTGTGTTGGGTCTAGAGGGGTGAAGTCTGAGTAACCCCGGATTGTGCTAAATGTCGTATTTTTCCCAATTATGGGGTTGACGTCATTCTTAACGGTAAAAGATGTCAAATGGCCAATTTTGCAAAATCAGGGGAAGTCTGAATACCCCGAAGGCATAGGTAGTATGGGTCTGACCTTAATTTCATAGTGTAGGTGTTTAATTTTGTTTTTCGGGGCTACAGGCTTGATTTTAAAGTGAGGGGTGAAAAACTGGCACGTTGAGCCGTTTGGCGAGTGAGTCGAGCTAGCCGAGTGGTTCGGCGGATCGCCAAACACCCCCAGATCGCCCTTAATTTCCTTAAATTGGTGAGTTTGAGTCTGTAACTTTTGGCGATACGCATGTGCTCACCGAGTTCACTCGGTGACTCGCCGAAAGTCCTTCTTGATCTCCCTTCTGCACCCCTAATCCTTAAAATACACTGTAACTTTCGGCGGACTACTTTTAGTTCGCCGATTGGTGTCGGCGATCCACCGAAAGACCCTGGACATTGCCGACCAGCTTCGAGTTTTCAAAAATTTTGTGCTGAAACTTTTGTGGAGCCCGACTTGGCTCGCCAAAGTGATTCGGCGAGTCTTTCTGCAACTAATTTTCTACATTTTTTAGGAATGTTTTCTAAATTTTTTCTATGTTGTTTGCAAGAATGGCTAGAACTAATATGACTGGTGAAGACATGACGCCCTGAAAGCGGGCACGAGGAGTAGTGATCAGTGAGGAGGCATCTGCCTCCAAGGCCAAGAAGCTCCCTCAAAAGGGAGGCAAGGGTAAGGGAAAAATCTGGTAGTTGTGCCTCCGGAGAAGGCAAGCTCAGACAATTAGGGGGACTCACAAGATTCCCAGGCTTCTATCTCTGAGCCTGAGGATGATCAGCTGCTACAAGCCCAGCAAGCGGAGCTACGCTCCAAATCTCGTCATGATCCGTCTAGGATTTCGGAGCCTACCCCGCCAGCTTCAGCTCCAGTGTGTTCTCCGGCACAGACGGTGGTTCCATCTCCACTCCTTTCGATACTATGGATACTTCTGTTGCTCCCCTTCCCTCTAGATCTACTGCTGGCACTTCTGCTTCTAGGCCTCTGATCACCCAGGTGATGTTGTATAAGATGGGGTATTTGGCCCAATCCACTGATGTGCGTGCCTCCCGGTTAGAGGACGTTGTTCCTGGGATGATCGAGAGAGTCATTACTACTGTATTGACACCTCTCAAGGCTTCGATTGATGCCCTTATAGCGAGTGTAGAGGTATGTGAGAGAGGACAGGGTGCTACTGAGGAGGTGACAGCCTTGAAAGCCGATATTATTGGGTTGAGAAAGGATGTGGACCAGCTGAAGTCCACCAATTTCACCTCGCTATTTAGGATGGTGGAGATCCCAGATGACCTGAGTGCAGATATTCCAACCTGTTTAGATGTGCCTCCGGCTACTACGACCGGAGATGAGATTAGAGCTGTTGAGTCTGAGGCTAAGACTGATGAGGAGCAGCTCGGTGATCAAGAGGAGGTTGTTTTTGAGGAATTGGTTGACCTGGAGGGTGCCATGTACGAGACAGCTAGACAGGCCTCTCTGAGAGATACTTCGATGGAGGGCTCCAGCGGAGCCAAGGATGCTGAAACAACAGGCACTGATGCCCAGGTAGATGGAGTGACTGAGATGCAGACTTCACCCCAGGCCTAGCCTGGCAGGATGATTATTTTTACCTCCCTCTCTATTGTGTTTTATTGATTGTTGGTTTTTAGTTGCATTTGAGGACAACTGCATATTTTGTTGGGTGGGGTGAGATAATTCCATAGCTACCTCCTGTGACTGTTTTGTGAATATTGGGCTTATTTGGTTTATATATATATATATCTTGGTTTTGGTATTGCGGATGTTTAGCTTGTGGCCCATTATTTTGATTGAAAATTGTTTTGAACCGAATTTTAAAATTTTGCCACCTCTTTTTTGAGTGATTGTAGTTGTTCTTGTGCAAATTTGAGTGTCGGTTGTGGTCAATACTGATGACTTGGATAGTGCTCCTAATTGAACAAAATGAATGTACGGCTACGATAAGGCAAACGAAGTTACATAGGCAATATGTGAACTTTTAGCATCTCGTTGTGACTAGCCGGTTGTCGAATGAGTCTCTTGTGATGAACATTGCACGCTAGCTAGAAAGTGTTGAATCTTGTTTGATAATTGTATCAATGCCTTGTGTGGTGAGATTACCTTGAACATTGTGCATGATGATACCTAGAATTTTCCCCGTTGGTCTGGTTGACTGAGTGATCCAAGCAATAGACAAGATCTTAGGCAAAAAGTTTGAAGAGTGAGCCTATTTGACTACATACCTGTTTGTGGTCAACCTTGTGAGAAGTGTGAACCTTCCTTGGCCCCCTTTGAGCCTTACCCTTTTCTTTGAAGAAACTTGAACAATTGTGACCTCTCTTTATCCCTTCACCCATAACTTTTTAGAAGTATGGTTTTTTTGAATAGCCAACTTAGGCCAAAAGCCTAAGTTAGGGGTGTAGTGAAAGAGAAGGTAAGTCAAGAAGTGAGAAATATTCCCCCTAGTTGGACTATTTCGGAAAATAATGGAACCCCTCCATATATAGAAAAAAAGAGTAAAGAGAAAAAGAAATGAAAAAGAAGAAGGAAAAGAAAAGACTGAAAAAGTGAAAAAGTTGTGAAATAAAGTAGTGAAAATAGCAAAAGATATGGGTATCTGGTGATTCATGTCTAGTTTAATAATGGGGTGGATTATGATCATGTTTGAATGAAGAAGAAAAGGAGAAAATAATTTTCAAGCCATACTTCATGAAGGTAGATGCCACTAAGACTAAATTGCCATACCTTCGCACTCAACCTCATTACAAGCCTTAAAAAAACCTTTTTGATCTTCAGTGAGCTAAAATGAATGTTGATTGGAAAATAAGGGCAAGCCTATGGGTGGAGTCATGCATGTGTTCATCTTTAGAAGAGTGAGAGAGTTGTATGTGATTCCGAGACTTTAAATTGTAGAGAAATTTTGTGTGAATATGGAATCATCTTTGTTGTGAGGGCATTTGAATACATTTGTTGAGCTTGAACTTGCATTTGAAGCAAGCATTGTGAGCATGAGTACTCTTGATGATGGTGAGTCACAATTTCAAACTTTGAGTGTACAATTGATCATTTAATGAGTAATTTGAACCTTTTTGTGTGCATTTACATTGAGTCTTATGCAGCACTGTTTGTAGACATCCTTGTTGAACTGATTGATCTTCAGTTTTACTTGAGGACAAGCAAAAGTTTAAGTTTGGGGTGTTGATGAGTTCGAGATATCGACTCAGTTGGGCTTTGTTTTGATAGTATAAGTGTCCTCAAATGCCTATTTTATGCTCTAAAATGATGTTAAAGTGTTGATTTAAAGCTATGAAGGCTAAGAAGCAAGGCAAGGACATGACCGGACAAAAAGGAACTAAAAAGCTGAAGAGGTGAAGAAAAAGGAATCCTGGCGATTGCCAAGATCACTCGGTGCACCACCGAGTGGCTCTTTAGCTCGCCTAAAGTTCCAGCATGCCAGCCCTGGGGAAGAACCAAGTTGGCGATAGAAATGGGCATTCGGTGGATCACCGATCGGTTCCGCGACAACAAATTGGATCGTCGAAAGTTACAGGACCTGAGATATTGAAGGTCAATGCAAAATGGTGATGGAAGAGGACAAACGGTGGATCGCCGATCTGTTCGGCGAAGTCCGACTTATCTCTCCTAATGGATGTTTAGGCCAAAAATTCGGCAACTATAAATTGAAATTTGAAACGAAGATTTAGTATGATGGGATCATTCAGTAGAGTTTTCTTCTAGTTTTTGAGTTCCATTGTAGACTTTGAAGCTTTTGAGGCTCAAACTTGAAGATTTGCAAGTGGATTTTTGAAATTACTCAGTTTGGACCATTGTAAAGACTTAAGAACCTTTACCTAGATCATGGCTAATGTATTTGGTAATCGTTTCTCTAATTTTATGATGTGTAGCTAAAACCCCAATTCTTGGGGTGTGATCATGTGTTTATTTGTCTAATTATCTTATGGGTATTGTTGTTTGATGATGAAATTGTTGTTTTAATGTGGGTTGAATCATTAGCTGAGTTTTAATCTATGAATTGTAGTTGAAATGCAATTCTAATTTTGAGTTCTTGGCTTGCTTGAGAGAGAGGTTTTGGAACCAAAGCTTTTGATTAATGATTTGTGGGTATTGGTTCGATACGGGTTCAGCTTGAGAGAGTGAATCCTAAACCTAATCCTACCCATCTAGCTCGAGAGAGTGGGTGCATTAAGGTAGTGGGTTGGTTATCTTGTTAGGGTTGTTGATGTTCGAAAGAAATCACCTGAACTGTAATAGTTGTTCGAGAGAAAATTATTGCATTTAAAGTCCAGCCTACGCACAATATTTCAGCAAGTTATTGTTAAATTTCAATTACCCATATAGCGTAATTAGCTTATAAACGATCACATCCAGAGAATTATCCTTATATTGTTACTTTTCCCTGTTTTGCTTGTGCTGTAGCTGATAGTTAACAATCCAAAATCCCCAATCTGACATTCGTTGTCACCCCTTAGACTTGTTTACATGACTTCTCGATAAATTTGATTCATATACCCGAATAGACCACTTTATTACTTCATAACTGAATTTTAGACACGTACCACTCCCTGAGGGTTCGACCCCAACTCTTCGTTGGGTTTTATACTGACTAACGATCGTTTACACCTAGAATCGGATGAGGTGTACTTGAGACATTCTATCAATACTACAATGATATACTAATGAATTGGGGTGTGCAAATGTTGGAGATTTTTATTACCGAGATTTATTGACTAAATAATTCAACCTAATTAAATTTGACTGATATCTTCTAGAAGTAATTAAAGACTTAAAAAAGGGACACTTTTGAAGTATTTGTTAGTCATGTATTGGATGAACCATTACTTGATACTGAGGGACCTGATGGTTATCTAACTAATGATAGTATTGATGTTGGTGAGGTTTTTAACCTAGGTGGAGAGTGTGAGGTTGATAACTGTAACACCTTGGAAGTGTAAAAGTTAAATTCGAAGTGGGAGAGCGCAGAAAGTTTGTTGGTGCACTAGCTCCATGAGCCTATGTACGGACCTTAGAGGGTTGTATGGTCCGTGGGAACAAGTCATGGTTGCCCTAAGGATTTTTGGATTTTTAGTAAGTTGGTGCACGACTGTCCAGTACAGACCGTAGAGAGGAAGAATAACCATAGTTGGGTCTCGTGGATGTGATCTTCAAAAAGTTTGGGATTTCAGTGCTTGAGACTCTACATATGGCATGTTCGATCCGTCAATTGGAATACAGCCTGTTGTGGGTGAGTCGTGGTTCATCATCTGAAGTTTGGGGTTTATAGTAACTTTGTTTATGAAGGACCAGTACTGTCTGTGGTCCTTTGTACGGACCGTACATGGGGTGCATAGAGTGAATTTGGCAGTTTTACTTCAGGGTTAATTTCGTCTTTGCCAAATCTTTTAATTCCTAAACTACGTCATTTTTTGGTTATTTAGAAGACTCTAAAGGGTTTCTAAGACCCTAAATCCTACCCATTCACTCTCATATTCTCAAAACCCTCAAGTCTTCTTCTCTAATTTCTCTAAGGTGATTCAAGGGTTCTTCAAGTTTCAAGTCTCCTTTCAAGATTTTTGTTAGGGATTTGATCAAGGTGTGTGGGAAATTCATCAATGGGTTCCTCTTAACCCATTGAGTCCCAAAGAAACCCTAATTTCTACTAATGATTCTTACCCAAATTTCTAGGATTTTCATGATTCTTCCATGGGTTCAATTGGTTTAAGTTTTCTCTCCATTAATGATCTTATTATACATGATTTGATCATATTTCAATATTTACAATGATGTTTTCATGAACCCATGATATATGAGTATTTTATGATACGATTCAAAGCTATGTCGATATGCATGCATAATGTTATGGATGGATTTATGAATCAAGGATTCTTCCGATTGAAGTATCATCAAGTTGTTATGACAATTGAGGCTTCCAATTGAAGTATCTCCTATGATGAAATAATGATATGGTTTAGCCACTTCCGATTTAAGTGTCTTTTTACTATGAAAAGACTATCATGATTTAGATGTTTTAGATTAAAGTGTCTCTTATGAATATGTTATGACATCATGATTTTAAAAGAGCTATTCTTATGTGAGTTTATGAATGAATTGATATTAATAGATTCTTACCATTTCAAAATTTATAAATATGAATATGATTATTCTTATGTATGTTTTCTGTTGGAAATTTACTTAGAACCGAGTTGGACTAGCGGTGATTATCCAGGTCCCAAGACTATGTGCCCTTGTAGGTATGTCTTGATTGAACATTAGCTAATGGAACCACCTAATCTCATGATTTTGGTCCTTACCTTGGCAAGTAGGATACTCTCTTTTCGGTGTGGACACTAAACTCTATGTTTAGCTCACATGGTTTATGTCAGTTAATGGTATCGCCTAGAGAGACTTATAACTTCCTCAAAGACTTATAACATCCTCAAAGACTTATAACTTCCTTAAAGACTTATAATTTCCTCAAAGACTTATACTTTGATTATGATTGAAAGAAGAATGCATGACCTTGTACGATGTTTTATGAAATCATATGATCATATTTATGTTATATTTACTTGGTCATTATATTATAACATTTTTAGACTTATTATATTGTTATGTTATATTCATGCATCTTTCCCCATATGCAGTACATTCTGAGTACTTACCACATACATCTCTTATGCCTATATTGTTTCATAATATAGGTTATGTTGTGCCTCACTCGGGCCCCGGTTAGTATTGGATCTATCAACTTTGTTGAGTATTGGTGAGTCCTCATGGTTCGAGGGTATTCCACATATGTTTCATTTATATCCTTTCTGACCGACTTCAGTTTTCAGATTGTTCAAGTGAGCTAGAGTTTGTCCTAGTCACTTATTATGTAGTAAAGGTTTGTTGTCAGACATAGTAGTTCTGCATTATGGTTTTGTAATCTAATTCAAAATTATATGAGGTTTCCATTTGAGACTTTTATTCGACTTATATCATTCATTCTGTTCGATAGATTATCTTAGTGTCCTTCTATTCCATGTGGATTGCTTGAGGTCTCATGGGACTTTAGGTACCTGTCATGTTTAGGGTATAGTCTTGAATTGTGACAATAACACAAATGCAATGATGTTAATTATGTTAACCAAAATGATATTGATCTAGAGTGTGCGTTATCACATTTCTTGAGTAGTGATTCAGATCTAGGGGATAAACCTTTAGAAGATGGATGATATGTTGATGAGGAGTTGAGAATTTTATACAAGAAAAAAGAAACAAGAAATAGAGGAAAAAGCTACTAAACTTGAAACAATAATAGTTAGAGAGGCTGGTGGTATAGATAGAGGCTTTGAGGTTATTAAAAGTCATAGAACTAAAATAATATGCCGGAAAATTGGGTGGAGATGAGGAATATTTGATAACTCTGACGGTCGGAGTGATGATAGTGAGGAACAACTTGTTGTGGATGTTGTTGGGGAGTAAATGTACCTTTCTCGAAGGAGAAGCAAAGAAGTAAGATATGATAAAGATTGTAAAGTGTCAATATTTGAGCTTGGAATAGTCTTTGAGGGGGAAAAACATTTTAGAAAGGGAGTGTCAAATTATGATGTAGAGTATGGGAGGCATTTAAAGTTAAGACCTAATGAAACACATAGAGTGAGGGTAAAGTGCAGAAATTATAATTGTAAGTAGTTGTTATATGTTTCCATTGACAGGGACACAGGTGATTTCATTGTAAAGAACTATCATCATGTTCACAAGTGTATTCCATTAAACAAGAACAAGTTGTGTAATTCAAAGTTAACAGCTAGAAACTTTAAGGATAGAATTGTATCTCAACAATTCATAAGGATCTAAGAAATTCAAGATTTGGTAACAAGTTGGGTTTTTATGTTGCTAAGATTGTGAGTTAAAAGGCTAAAAACATGGTGATGAAGGAAAATATGGGTGATTGAAAGATCAATTTTTTTCAATTATGTGACTATGTAGACATGATCAAGCAAACCAATCCTAGAAGCTCTTGTTAGGTAAGAATTGATAAGAAATTTGAACTAGGGAAGAACCTTTTTATTTATTTTTATGTGTGATTTCTTGCATTTAAGCAAGGATGATTGTCAGGGTGTAGGAATATAATTGGATTTGATGGTTTTTTCTTAAAGGAGCTTTTAAGGGTGAGCTATTAATTGTTGTTGGAAAGAGTGGTAACAATCAAATGTGTCACATTGCCTGGGAAGTTGTGAATACAGACACAAAACATAGTTGGAGTTTGTTCATAAGGTATTTGATTGTTGATCTAAATTATAAAACTAGTGAAGGTTTGACTGAAATGTCAGACATGCAAAAGGTATTGTTTACAGTTTCTTATTTTTTAATTTTTAATTTCGTCTTTACTAATTCAATTATCTTATGCTATACATAGTTTTTGTTATGGACTTGTTCATGTCTTGTTGGAGTTTTTACCAAATGTTAAGAGAAGGATGTGTGCTATACAATTATGGAGTAACTGGCCTGTGAATTGGAAAGGAGAAGAAATAAGGAAATCGTTCTGGAGATGCTCAAAGTCCAACTTTCAAGTGAAGTTTAGAGAGGAAGTTCATGCAATGTCTAAACTAGATAAGCAGGAAATAACATAGGACTTGTTGAATTATGATCCTACTACTAGGTCTGGGACCCTTTTCAAGACTCACCCCAAGTCTTATGTTGTAGATAATAACATGTGTGAGACTTTCAATTCCTGAATCTTAGTTGTTGACATAAATTTTTCCTTACCAGTTTCAAAACCCAAGACTACCACTAGATGTGACATGCTGAATAGAATCTCGAGAGACTCTAAACGAACCATTTGACATAGCATGACACTAAGATAACAACATAACTGAATAAAGAGATATACGCAGAAATAAGTCTTAAAATCAACTCAACATACAACCAAAATCATAGTACAATGACATAATACATAAATTCTAATGTTTGAAAACATGCCTCAGCTACATAATAGTGACTAGGACAAGCCCCAACTCACTCTAACAATCTAAAAACGAAAGTAAGTCTAAAATTTCATAAAGAAACATATGTGGCACACCCTCGAACCATGAAAATTCACCAATCCAAAATAATACTGATAGGATCTAATACTAACTGTGGCCTGAGTGAAGAGAGTCTGAACCTATATTAGAAAAACAATATAGGCATAAGAGATGTATGCGATCAGTATTCGAAATGTTCTGAATATGGAGAAAGATGCATGAGTATAAACGTAGTAACATAATCAATCTGAAAACACAATAATGCATGACTAAGTAAAATATGACATAATATGATAGGCTGAGTTCATAGAACATTGTACGAGGTAAGTTCAATATCCTGAAAAATCATATCAGAAGTAGAAGTCATAATCACAGTCATATCATATGTGAGATTACCTGTTAACTGATATAGACCATGTGTAACACCTCGAAAGTTACAGAATCGAATTGGAAAGAAAAGTTTTTATTTGGGCTAATGACTCAGGTCTAGGAGACCCAACTACAGTTTGTAGAAGCAACCAAGGGGCGTAGATGGCATCCATAGGAACCAAGTTGAGATTTGAGAAATTCAAGTTTCTAAAGTTGGGTCTACAAATTACCAAGACAAGGCGTAGTATGGACTACCGTCCCTAGAGAGTGCCAGTAGGATTGATCCAAACTTAGTGAAATTTTGGGCTTAAAGTTGAAGACTACGGATGGGGTCTACAGACTGTAGGGAGGTTGACGGTCTGTAGAAGGGTTTCATGGGAAGTTGGCCACATTTAGGTCTCATCAGCTTGACCTATGGTTGACTAGTACGGTCCGTAGGAAGTTCTATCGTCCATAAGTCCAAATCGTAGGGTCCTCCGACAGTTTTTAATGAAGGGTGTTTTGGTCTTTTCGTACCCAATTAACTCTTGTACTATATCGTTTTGGACCTATAACTATCTCTGTAACTAATTTTCAATTCCTAAATCTACACGAACCCTCTCATGCTCTCAAATTCTCAAATCCCATCTAAGTTCATCCTCTACAATCCTCTCTCAAACTCAAGGAAGAAAAGATAGGGTTTTAAGCTTCATGTTTTTAAACATCATTGATTTTAGGGCTATTATTATCAAGGTATGTGAGAATTCACCAATGGATTACATTCATTTGTTAGGTCCTAAAAGAATCTCAAGTCTCCAATTCAATTTCACCCAAATCAATTAGGGATTATGTCTATTTCCATGGGTCTTACTTGATTATGATTCAATTGTTCAATTTCAATCTTATCATGCATGATTTGATTAAGGTACATGATTTCCAATTGATTTCATACAGACCCATACTTTTTACTTGATTATGATGATGAATTTATGAAGAAGCTTATGAACTTATGAATATGATTTATGAAAGTTATGCATATTTTATTAACAAACTGTTTTATGAGTTGAGGGGGATTTTGATCTAAGTACCAATAAATTGTGAAAGGTTTTCTCACATACGAAAGAAGTATATGAATTGTGAAATGTTTTTTCACAATATGAATGAAATCATGATTTTAGATGTTTTGGAAGGTAAGAATCTATATGAACAAGTTTATGAATCATGATTTCAAAGGAGCTATTCTATGATGACCTTATGACTTAGATTGGTATTTTGACTATTGCCTTTCCGAATGTTATGCTTTGATAATTAACTTTATCTATTCCTTTAGTATTTAACTTAGCACCATGTGAACTTAAGGTGGAGGCTCAAATAGGGTAGTCTCTAGTAGCAGTCTCTTGTTCCAAACTACGTGCCCCCGTAGGATTGTCTTAAATGACCTAGTTAGCAGATCCCCAAATAGCACATGAATGATATGATACGGAGTTCTACCTTGGCAAGTAGACTCTCCCTTCTCAGTGTGGGAGTTACATCAGATTCCATGTTATATCTCACATGGTTTATTTTCGGTTAAAGCTATAATCCTACAAAATAAATTATGTTCCTTTAAAGATTTTATGACAGCTTCTCAAATGATTTTAAGTATGCATAGACCTTGTTAACGACTTATGATTCTTTAAAGGTTTTTACTCATGTTTTAGCTTGGTCATGCATATCATGTTAAAGGACTCATATGTTCATGTTCATATTCATGTTTTCATGTATTTCCCCATATTTAGTACATTTCATGTACTAATGCATACTTGTGTCTATATTATTTTATAATATAGAGTCTAACGTCTCACCCTCCGCTTGTGGCTAGCTCGGATTTTTACTCCATTTCTTTAGATTGGTGAGTCCTCGTGCTTTGAGGGCAAGACCATGAAGACTTTTACTTTTTTATCATTTTCTCTTGAGACTTTGTACGTGGTGTAAGGGTTACATCTCAACCACTCTTGTGATGTTTTATAATGGCTTGTCTTTGAAATAGTTAAGGTTTTGCGCTTATGTTCAAATTCTGTTTTATGATTGATAACACTCAAATTACCTTCAAAATAAGTTAAAAGAGTAAGTGGTTGTTAGCAATAAAAATACCCGTTGGGGTCGAATCCCACAAGAATTTTTTTTTCAGCAATTGAAAAGACAAAGAATTACAAGCTACTAGTTTGAATCTAAACGTAAAAATACACAATTATCAAAAAGATGATGGTTTAGTCACACAAATTAAGATTTTGGGTAAAGATCTAATCAAGCAAGGGATAATTGGAAAATTTGAAATTCGTAACTCATCACTCATTTTACGATCCATTCAATCTCAACACATGCTAGGTAATCTTTAAAAACAATAATATCCTTTCGGTCTCAAAGTGGTATACCATGAAATCTCCTTTTGGTCTCAATCATGTAATTCAACAAAACAACCTAATACCTTAATTTAGACCTCTCTTTCGAGTAAGCCTTGCATTCAACAATAAAAACCCAAATCTTCTCTTTTCGGTCTCAAACTTAAGATTCAAAGCTAATATGTGTTTATTAATTCAATTCTCCACTTCACGAATTCTCTATCGAGCAACCCACAAAGATCGGAAGCTAGATCTAAGTGTGCACTCTCAAATCATAAATTAAAACATAAAAATTAGACTAAACCCATTTCATGAATATTAAGAATGGAGTCAAATACAAAAGCAATAGAATGACAAATCAACGACCCAAAGGAGTTGTCTATTTCTAGCACAAAACTCCAATTTCAATTAGCAATTACACCGACAATTCATGAAATACAAAGAACGGAAAAGAAGAGAGAATAAGAAATGTTACTATTAGAAACACAATCTTCAATCCAAAGGATGACTTATCAGACAACTTTCTTTCAAAGTCTCAACCCAAAAATGAACTCTACAAGTTTTTCTCTAGGCTAAACTCTAAGATAATCTTCAATATTCAATGGTGGTATATTTCTCACCTTGATTTCTTCTTTTCCAACCCTTTTGTGAGAATTTGGGTCCAAAATCTGTGAAATTGCAATTCTGCCACAGTCCAGATAACCATGTGAAACAAAAGTGGCTGGGAGTTTGCAAAAGCGAATGTCGTGAAAGCAACAACCCTATCACTTAAGCGAACCCCACCTTTTGTGTCATGTTCGCAAAAGCTAATCCCGCGTGGTCGCTTAAGAGGTCTGGTGACCACAATTGACCATTCACCTAAGCAAACTTGGCTTTGCAGGTGTGACATCATAGGCCATATTTTTGCTAGTTTAAGCTCATTTATCCACTCTTTTCCATCATGTTCCTTTCTAGCAATGAATATCTTAAATCAACGCAATTCAATCAATAATTAGCCTCTTTATCTACTCGAATGCCACAAAATCATAAGAAAGTGCCTCAAATGAGTGAAAATTCACCACTCATCAACACACCCAACTTAAAATTTTGCTTGTCCTCAATTAAAACAAAATCAAAAACTGAAGAGGCACTCAATTTAAGCACAACACCCTTTCACTTCAACTAAAAATTATGGTCATGGCTTTGGTTGGTACTAATAATTAGCCAGCAAGAAACTGATTTCCGATTAAAGCAACTCCCTCAAGTTCAAGCACAATTTCAAGGGACACAGTATTTTTCAAGAATGGTCAAGCGACAACAAGAATTCTCAAGAAATGAATCACAACTACTAGTCAACTAAACAACTTCCCTTAACTCAATTTCGGAGTTTATCAACTTCACCAATCCCTTCTAGTTTTCATGCCCTCAGAAAAAAGAAAATTCCCCACACTATTACACACATGCATTCATAAGACAGGGGACTAAAGAATCAAACACTCACACTCATAAGGAACATCTCATGTATACAAGTGTCACACCATAAGTTTGCCTATATTTTCAATCAACATTAACTCAACTTCATTTGGTTATAGATCTCAAAAGACTTTTTAAGTCTAACACCTCAAATTTTGAAAAGGGAAAAGATTGCATGAGTTTTGACCACTGGCTCAAGTCTACAAGACAATCTATGGTTAGTTGAATTCTCTACAGGTCGTAGACCAGTCTCATAAAAAGGGGAAAATAATTTATTGAAAATCAAGTCCTAGTACCTCTTCCTACGGTTAACCAGAACGGTCCATCAAATGGTCTACGAGTCATAGATAGGTCCCGTAGGTTGTTCCCAGACCGTAGAAGGGGCCCTATCAAAGGTTGGGTGATTTTAAGGTCCAAGTACTTGGTTTATGGATGACCAGTACGAACCGTAGAAAGTTCTATTGTCTGTAGGTCTGACCTGTGCACTAGTCTGGCAGTTATTTCTTAAGGGCTTTTGGGTCTTTTCCTAATTATTTTAAGCCAATACTATGGACTTATAGTTTCTAGCCTAAGCCCTATAAAAAGCTTTTAAGTCCTAATCTACCCACGTTAATCCCATTCTCCTTCTTTCCAAAACCCAACCAATTCACTCTCCTAAATTCCATCTCAACCTAAGGAAGAAGAAGAAGTTAAGGTACATTACAAGGCCATGGATTTACCATTGATCTTGGGATTTGAGTAGCAAGATATGTAGGTATCCACCCATAGAGTCCATTCCTCCATGGGGTCCCCAAGGTTTTCAATTTCTCGATTCAATTTCAATTGATCAAAATTAGGGCTCTTCTTAGTTCTATATGGGTTTCATCCAATTATGATTTTTATTGTTGATTTATTCTTCTTATGCATGATTTAATGTTAATACATGATATTTAGTTGAAATTATATGGACCCATACATGTTTCATGATTTTCAACTATAAACCTATGAAGAACCCATGAACATATGATCGATGAATTTTGAAAGATTATGCATGTCTTATGAAAATGATGTTTATGATGATAGGGTGCTTTTAGATGAAAGTATAATATTTTTTGTGAAATGCTTACTCACATACAAATATGATTATGATTCTGAAAGGTATTTCTCATATACGAATTTACATTGGTGAAAGGTTTTTCTAACATATTTTCTAATTTTATTTTAAGGAGTTATTCAATGTTTTGATCTTTAAGGTGTAGATTGGTATTGATCATTGCCTTTGCTATGTTAAAATTACATTTGATTTTGATCTATTCCGTTGGGATTTTCACTTAGCACCGAGAGGGCTTTGAGGTTGAGGCTCAAGTAGGATAGTCTCTAGCAGCAACCTCTAATCCTGAACTATGTGCCCTCGTAGGATTGTCATAAATTACCTAGATAGTGGATCCATTTTAGAAAAAGATAATATGTACGGATTCTACCTTGGCAAGTAGAATCCCCTTCTTTCGGTATGAGGGATATACAGGATTCCATGATATAGCTCTCATGGTCTTATAGTCAGTTAAAGCTAAGATCCCACAAAATGAATATGTTTCTTCAAAAGCTTTCCTATGTCTCTTATTTAAATGTGTTCACCATATCCTATGAAATATATGTTGTTGCTTCTTTAAGACTTTAAATGTTCCATGTTGGTCATATTTCTTATGTTTAAGTTCTTTATGATATCAAGTCTATTTATACATATTGCCTCATACTCATTACATTCTATGTACTAATGCATACTTGTGCATATATTTTCTCATTAATGTTGAGATACTTTTATTTTCTTTATGTCTTTCTTTTGTTTTGGATTATGTACGTGGTGTATGGTTTACGTCCCAACCACCTCTTTGATGTTAGATGGCCTGTTGAGATAGTAGACTTCCACTTTGTCAAACTCTTCTGGACTATGAAATGCTACTATGAAATCTTTATTTTCTATTATCTTGTATGATGTACGTTCAGTGGGGCTTGTGTAGGGCATCTCAAGATTCTATATGCCATGTTATGCCTAGGGTATACTTTGAGCCGTAACAAACTTGGAATTAAAAGTAATGTTTATAAAGTCCTAGGATGTCTCACAAGCCACATCAAGTAGAGTCTTATTCATAAGTGTGAAGTGCACCATATTTATGAATAAGAGGCAATAAGATGTTAAGGAAACTCCATTTCTTTCATCATTCTAAAGTTGTGCGATAGAGTGTAACTTTATATGTGTCTCTCCTAATCATTATCTGATGCTTTTTAGGATATGGCCCCTCGAAGAGCATACGTTAGAAGGAATGTGGGTGAGAATGTGGAGCAAGAATGTCCACAAGAATCTCCTCAAGCTCCTTAAGTTTTGGCAAACCCTTTGGCCGAATAAGTGACTAATGCGAAGTTCCGAGCCACTTTTTAAGAGTTGGCTCAAGCTATGATGGATCAAGCTAATAGAGAGGCCAAAGATCTCATGAACCCAAATGTGGTTATGGAGGCAACTAGAGTGAGGGACTTCACTAGGATGAATCTCTTGAAGTTTCATGGTTCCAAGGTTGAGGAAGATCCTTAAGAGTTCATTGATGAGGTGTATAAGATTTTGATGATCTTGGGAGTGATGCCGGTGGAAAACGTAGAATTGGCCGCTTATTAACTTAATGGTGTTGCTCAAGTTTTGTTTAACCAATGGAAGGAAGAGAGGGCGGTTGATGCGGGTCCTCTTGATTGGGAGAAGTTTAATATTGCTTTTCTTGATAGGTTTTTTCCCCTTGAGATGATGGAGGCAAAGGCACTTGAGTTTATTAGCCTTTATCAAGGGAATATGCATGTGAAAGAGTATGATTTGAAATTCACAGAATTGTCCAAATATACTCCTTCTATGGTTGCCGATCCTAGGGAAATGATGAGCAAGTTTTCTTTGGGAGTGTCCAAAATGGTTGTTAAGGAATGTCGTTCTGCCATGCTTATTAAGGAAATGGACATTCGAATTGAAGAGGAGAATCTTAAGGAAAGGTCTACAGAGGCAAA
The DNA here is from genome assembly GCA_029582245.1 of Solanum etuberosum. Classification (NCBI taxonomy): domain Eukaryota; kingdom Viridiplantae; phylum Streptophyta; class Magnoliopsida; order Solanales; family Solanaceae; genus Solanum; species Solanum etuberosum. The sequence goes on along the minus strand of JAJONR010001260.1, from coordinate 9,590 downwards.
TAGGGCAAAGATCGGTGATGGTGACTTCTCAGATTCAAGGTCCGATGGACATGGTCATTCTAGGTTCCGACAAAGGATTTTTGGTCTAGCTTCCAAGAAAGTTTTTCTGGTCTAGGTTCCTCCAACGCTCCAGCTCGTAAGTTCAAAGAAGAAAGGGTGTCTAACCCTAAGCCTCAAGGATGAAATGGTGGTGGCAATAGATCTTCGCTTCCCACATGCCAAAAGTGTTGTAAGAGTCACTCGGTAAAATGCTTGATGTGTATGGTAATTGTTTTAGTTGTGGTAAAAGTGGTCACCGCTGGAGAGATTGTCCATGAAGAGTCAACAAGGGAAAATATGGTAGGTAAGCTCCGCCTAATGGTTCGGGTTCAGGTGGTCCAAAGAAAACTGATCCTATGCACTTTAAACTTGGGATGATCAAGAGGGTTCTCCCGATGTGATTACTGGTATGTTGAAAGTCTTTCATATTGATGTTTTTTATTTGCTTGATCCCAGTGCTACTTTGTCTTTTGTGATGCATATGTGGCTATGAGATTTGATGTTTCTCCATATGTGTTATTAGACTCGTTATTTTGTCTCTACTCCTATTGGTGAATCTATTATGACTAAAAGAGTCTATAGAAATTGTCTCGTATCCTTACCCCATAGAGTCACTCATGTTGATCTTATAGAGCGTAAAATTTTAGATTTCGATGTTATTTTATGTATGGATCGGCTCCATTCTTTTTATGCTTCTATTGATTGTGGAACCCGAGTGGTTAAGGTTTAGTTTCCAAATTAACCCATCCTAGAGTGGAAAGGGGGAAATTCTATGCATAAGGGTAAGTTTGTTTCTTATCTTAAAGCTAGAAAAATGATTTCAAAGGGTTGCATAAATCATCTTGTTCGAGTTAGGGATACAAATTTTGAAACCCCTATTCTTGAGTCGATCCCCATTGTAAATGAATTTCTACAAGTGTTCTCGGATGATCTACCTGGTATTCCTCCCGAAAAAGAAATAAACTTTCGTATTGATCTTCTCCCAGATATGCAACCTATCTTTATTCCTCCTTATCATATGGAACCGACGGAACTTAAGGAATTAAAAGAAAAATTGAAAGATTTGTTGAGATTTCATCTGGCCAAGTATCTCTCCATGGGGTGATCCGGTGTTGTTTATTCATAAGAAGGATGGTTCACTTTGCATGTGTATTGATTACCGACAGTTGGATAGGGTCACCATTAAGAATAAGTATCCTCCTCCAAGGATAGATGAATTTTTTGATCAACTCCAAGGAGAAAGGTACTTCTCTAAAATCGACCTCCAATCAGGTTATCACCAATTAAGGGTGAAGGAAGATGACATCCCAAACACAACTTTTCAAACTTGGTATGGTCAATATGAGTTCTTGGTAATGTCGTTTGGCTTGACTACATCTCCGGACGTATTTATGGACTTGATCAATAGAGTGTTTAGACCGTATCTTGATATGTTTGTGATCGTGTTTATTGATGACATCTTGATATACTCACCGAGTGAGGATGAATAGGTCTGTCATTTGAGGATTGTGTTGCAAGTCCTCAAAGACCAACAACTATTTGCAAAGTTTAGTAAATGAAAGTTTTGGTTGAGATTTGTGGATTTTCTTGGTCACATTGTTTTCGGAAAGGGTATTGAGGTAGATCTTAAGAAGACAGATGTGGTTAAGAATTGGCCTAGACCTCTATCCCCTTCAGATATTTGAAGTTTCTTGAGTTTGACCGGATATTATAAAAGGTTTGTGGAAGAATTTTCTTTGATTGCCTCTCCATTGAGTGTATTGACCCAAAAGAAAGTTAATTTCTTATAATCAGAAGTGTGTGAGAAGAGTATCCAAGAGTTGATGGATCGACTCACTTCTGCACCTATTTTGACTTTACCGAAAGAACATGATGAGTTTGTTGTTTATTGTGATGCTTCAAGGATTGGATTAGGGTGTGTTCTTAAACAAAATGGGAAATTTATTGCTTATACTTCAAGGCAACTTAAGATTCATGAAAAGAACTATCCTACCAATGATTTGGAGCTAGTAGTGGTTATTTTTGCATTAAAGATTTGGATGCACTATTTGCATGGTGTCCATGTTGATGTCTTTACCGACCACAAGAGTTTGTAATATGTGTTCAACCAAAAGGATCTAAATCTTCGCCAATGTAGATGGATAGAAATCTTGAAAGACTATGACATAAGTATCTTTTATCACCCAGGCAAGGCTAATGTGGTGGTTGATGCCTTAAGTTGGTTGTCAATGATAGTGTTGCATGTGTTGAGGAAGGTAAGAAATAATTGGTTCATAGACTATATCGGCTAGGTGTTCGGTTGGTTGATTCAAGTGAGGGTGGTGTCATTGTTTATAATGGCTCAGAATCGTCGTATGTATCGGATGTGAAAGCCAAACAAAGTCTTGATCCAATTTTTGTTAAGTTGAAAGTAGCAGTGCTTAAAAAGTTCGTTGAGACTTTCTCCTAAGGGGGAGATGGTGTGTTTTGATATCAAGGTCATTTGTGTGTTCCCAATATCTATGACCTGATAAACTAGATTTTATCAGAAGCCCATAGTTCTCGGCATTGTATTCACCCAAGAGCCACCATGATGTTCCGTGATTTGCGGGAGGTCTATTGATGGAATGGGATAAAGAAGAATATTACAGAATTTTTGGTTAAATGCCCAAATCGTCAACCACTGAAATTTGAGCATCAAAAACCGAGTGGTTTTTCTCAAGACATTAGCAATCATACATGGAAGTGGGAAATTTGAATATGGACTTCATCACGGGTTTACCTCACACTCGTCGACAATTTGATTCAGTTTGGGTTACTGTAGACCGAATGATGAAATCTACTCACTTTCTTCTCGTTAAGACTTTATTCTCATCATAGGATTATGCCAAGATTTATATAAGAAAAATGGTAAGGTTTCATGGAGTGTCTTTGTCGATTATCTCCGATCGAGGTACTCAATTTATATCTCAGTTTTGGAAGTCATTTCAAAAAGGTCTTAGTACCCAAGTGAATCTTAGCATGACTTTTCATCCTCAAATTGATGGACAAGCCCAACATACTATTCAGACTTTAGAGGATATGTTGATAGCTTGTGTAATTGACTTCAAAAGAAGTTGAGATGATTATTTTCCTTTAATTGAGTTTGCTTATAACAACAACTATCATTCTAGAATTTGGATGGCACTATTTGATTCTCTTTATGGTAGGAGGTGTAGGTCTCCTATTTGTTGGTTTGAGGTTGGTGAGGTGACTTTGATAGGGCCCGAGCTGGTGCATTAGGCTATGGAAAAGATTCAACTTATTCGTGAAAGGTTGAAGCTGGCCCAAAGTAAAAAAAAAAGTCTTATTCCAATGTTAGATGAAGAGAACTAGAATTTGATGTTGATGATTGGGTCAACTTGAAAATTTCACCCATGAACGGTGTCATGAGGATTGGAAAGAAAGGGAATCTTAGTCCCCGGTATGTGGTCTCATATCAGATTTTGAGGCACATTGGCAAGGTTGCTTATGAATTTGAGTTGCCTAATAATTTAGCATCAGTACATTCGGTATTCCATGTCTCTTTGTTGAAGAAGTGTGTAGGAGATCCGACATCTATTGTTCCCTTGGATGGTTTGGGAGTTAAAGATCCGGTTGAGATTTTAGATCGACAAGTCCGAATGTTGAGAAACAAATAAGTTGATTTTGTGAAGGTTCTTTAGAGGAATCAGTTAGTTAAAGGTGCTACTTGGAAGGCCGAAGCCGATATGATGTGCCGGTATCCTCATCTTTTTCCCTCCGCTCCTACTATACCTTGAGGTATTTAGCTCCTCATGGTTCATTATTATGGATTCATGTGTCTTAGTGATTCCCATGTTTCTTAATGCATGCATATATGTTTTATGAAATGACGTTTGAGTATATGTTAGCTTGGATTTGATTTCCTCTTGATTATGTGCATTTATGTGATTGCATTCATGTTGGGTTGTTAGGTCTCTTCCCCTACCCTTTTTATGTTGCCTAGAGTTCCATTCGAGGACAAATATTCCCAAGGGGGAGATATTGTAACACCTTAGATTTTCGAAAAGGGAAAAGATTACATGAGTTTTGACCACTCGTTTAGGTCGTTGATGGCAGTCTATGGTTCGTAGAACTTTCTACGGGTCGTAGACCAGTCTCGTAAAAAAGGAGAAAATAATTTCTTGAAAATTAAGTCCTATTACCTCATCCTACAGTTAACCAGGACGGTCCGTCAAATGGTCTACGAGTCTTAGATAGGTCTCATAGGTTGGTCCCAAACTTAGTGAAATTTTGAGGTCTAACTTAAGTTCTAAGGTTAGGGTCTACGAACCGTAGGAATTTCTACAGACCGTAGAAGGGCCCTATTAAGGATTGGGTTCTTTTAAGGTCCCAATACTTTGTCTACGGTTGACCAGTATTGACAATAATAGGTTCTACGATCTGTAGGTCTGACCCGTAGTCCAGTTCGTCAGTTATTTCTTAATGGATTTTGGGTATTTTTATAATTGTTTTAAACTTATACAATGTCATTTTGGCTTCTATTCTAAGCCTTATATAAAGCTTTTATGTCCTAAATCTACCCACTTTAAACCCATTCTCCTATTTTCCCAAATCCCAACCAAATTCACTGTCATAAATTCCCTTTCACCCTAAGAAAGAAGAAAACGCTAGGGTTCACTCCAAGGCCATAAATTCACCATTCATCTTTTTCTTTGAGTAGAAAGGTATGTGGGTATTCACCCATGGAGTCCATTCCTCCATGGGGTCCCCAAGGTTTTCAATTTCTCAATTCAATTTCAATTGATCAAAATTAGGGTTCTTCTTAGTTCTATATGGCTTTCATCCAATTATGATTTTTATTGTTGATTAAATATTCTAATGCATGATTTAATGTTAATACATGATATTTAGTTGAAATTATATGGACCCATGCATGATTCGTGATTTTCAACTATGAACCTATGAAGAACCCATGAACATATGAACTATGAATTTTGAAAGATTATGCATGTCTTATGAAAATGATGTTTATGATAATAGGGTGCTTTTAGATGAAAGTTTCAATGGTGTTGTGAAAGTCTTTCTCAAATATGAGTATGATTATAATTATGAAAGATATTTCTCACATATGAATTCACATTGGTGAACGGTTTTCTCACCTATGTTCGAATTGTATTTTAAGGAGTTATTCTATGTTTTGATCTTTAAGGTAAGGATTAGTATTGATCATTGTCTTTCCTATGTTAAAATGATATTTGATTTTTATCTATTCCTTTGGGATTTTGACTAAGCACCGAGAGGGTTTGAGGTCGAGGCTCAAATTGTCTAGTCTCTAGTAGCAACCTCTAGTACCAAACTACGTTTCCCCATAGGATTGTCTTAAATGACCTAGCTAGTGGATCCACTTTAGCAAAAGATGATTTGTACGAGTTCTACCATGGCAAATAGAATCCCCCTCTTTTGGTATGAGGGATATACCGGATTCCATGATATATCTCTCATGGTCTTATTGTCGGTTAAAGCTAATATCCCACAAAATGAATATGTTTCTTCAAAAGCTTTCCTATGAAATATATGTTTTTGCTTCTTTAAGCCTTTAAACGTTCAATGTTGGTCATATTTCTCATGATTAAGTTCTTTATGCTATTACGTCTATTTATGCATATTTCCCCATACTTACTACATTCCATGTACTAATGCATACTTGTGCCTACATTGTCTCATTAATGTAGGGTCCAACGCTCCCACTTCTCACACTCATGGCTAGTTTATCATTCTATCGAATTCAAAAGTTGGTGAGTCCTCATGTTTCGAGGACCAAGACACTTTTACTTGCTTTATGTCTTTCTTTCATTTTGGATGATGTACGTAGTGTATGGGTTACGTCCCAACCACTTCTTTGATGTTAGATGGCTTGTTGAGATTATAGTAGACTCCCACTTTGTCAAACTTTTTTGGAATATAAAATGCTACTTTGAAATCTTTATTTCTATTATCTTGTATGATGTATACTAAGTGGATTGTGTAGGGCCTCTGAGAGGTCTATACACCATATTACGCCTAGGGTATACTTTGGGTTGTGATATTAAGCTTGTAATGCAAGATTAGAGAAGGTTAGGATATCATTTCGGTATAACTTTTCCATTTTTCTTCACTTTTCTAGCCAACGCACATTTCACATTATTTTTTCACTTTTCACATTCTAGATGCCCCACATGCAACCATATTCAATCTTTGGTGATTTAAGTCTCATATATTCACTTTCATTCTTGCTTTTTCGGAACTTTTTCTTTCTTGAAGACTCTTTCCTCCATTCTAAATCTCTCAACTTTTTCTTTATCAAGCCCTCATGTTGTAAGCATCCCTTTGAGTTTCTAAAACTCCTAGTTTAGTATTTTAGCCTCAACTTTCACAACTTCAGGATCAAGGAGTAAGGGATTCAAAAGATGATTACTTTTTTCAAAAAAAATAAGGCTTGTAATGAGGTTGCCAATAAAAAAGGTTAAGCTCAAAGGGGACAACTAAGGATATATTTAGTGCAAAGGTGGGATATTTAGGCCAAGTGGACTTCAACAATAATCACAAAGAAGGCCTAAGATCATTTCTCAAACCAAACTCAATTAAGATCAACATCTCAAGACCAACCAGGCAAGTTCTAGTTAATACAAGGTGAACACAAGGAATTATTTTTAACTCACCACAGATGGCATGCACACTATTCAAGATGGATGAATTTCACTTCCTAGTCAAGAAAAAAGGAGTTGTTTTCATATTAACCACCTAGTAAGTTGGAGTCACAAAAAGAGTCAAAGCATTGTCATAAGGCCATTCACTTCCACAATTTTCCTTTTTCATAATTTTTTTTAGGAGTGCTCTTATTGGTGATTCACAAGGCTTGACTAAGTCTACTGGTACTAAACAAGTCACAACCTCACATCAAGGCACCAATAAGGCAAATAACACCCAACAAAATTTGCCCTTAAGAATGACATTACCCAATCAATCATTGGGTCGAGCCGTTTTGTCGAGTTGTCACTAGGGCTACTCCAATCTCACCAGTTGCGGGTACACAGACTTCCCCTTCATCAAGGTATACATGAAGTAAACACTACCATTACAATTTATTATCACAAAAATAAACTAACTAAATAAATGAAAAAAAATTAATTAAAACAACCAATCAACACATTATAAACAAAATCCCAGCAAGGGTAATCAAAAACATCAATCCTATTACCATTTTAAGAGAATAAAGGTGAGAGAGACATACCAGATTGTGCTTTTACAATGAAGACCAAGAGTTTTGGAACAAAATTAGAGACATAAGAGGGATGGCAAAGGGAGAACCTTTTTATTCTAGGTCTTTCTAACTGTATGACTTCTGCATTTTGACTTTTTAGAACCTAAGTCTCGCCTAAGCGATGTGTTGGCTGCTTTTGCAAACTTTTACTAAAGAGCGGGTTCGCTTTCGCGAGTGGCCCTCCGCTTAAGCAATGTTCGCTTTTGCGAGAGGGTGTTTCTTTTGCGGACTTCGCTTAAGCGACCTTCTGCTCGCTTTTGTGACTTTAGAGGCCAGTTTTTGTAGGTCACTTTTTGTCTATTTCAGCAGGCTCAAGGCCCTTTGGGCCACTCACCCAGCCTTATTTGTAGAGCCTGAGTGCCCAAAAAATTCCCCAAGTCATATTTTGAAGGGGTTTCTGCTCTGAAATTCATTTCCTTCAATATTGTTGCCTCCAAGTTGTTCAAATTAACTCCAAACACTCTAAAATCATGAGGATTAGTCAAAAATAAAAATCTATTTTATTGTAAAAATCAAAAACTTGAAAGTAAACTAAGAACTAAATTTATTTGGATACCAATGGGTTGCCTCCAATCAAACGCATGATTTAACATCGCGGTGTGATGCCGAGTACATCATCCTTTGAGTCACTTCGAGCTAATGAACATCTATGTCTATTTCAACCCCTTCTTCTGGAGACTCCAACTCTACTTCACCTTTGTTGACCATTTCATAAGGAGTATCACCTACCCCAATTCTTGTTTTTATATCGGCATCCAAAGTATCAGTTACAAACCCAAGTTGGATGATCTCAAAACACTGAGTTAGGTGCCAATTGTGAATCTCCTCCCACAATTAGAAAATTAAATATAGGATTTTCACACTATCTTTAAGCCTTTGGGCCAAGCTCATGAGCGATTCACTCACCACACCCATTTTTTCCAAACAAGGTCATGGGTCATCAACATAGGGCTTATGATGAGTCGAGGATTTCAACTCATTTAGGGCATAATATTCAAGGAATTAGTGTCCTCAATGCCTGTTTTAAGCTCATAACTTATGTTAAAGTGTTAATATATAGCAATAAAGGCAAAAGAGCAAGGTGAGGACATTACAAGGAAAATAGGAATGAAAAAGTTGAAGGAAAGCATAGTTGGTACTCACCAAAGCCACTCGGCGAGTCGCCGAGTGGACCTTCAGCTCACCCAAAGTTCCAGCATGCCAGCCCATGGACAAGACAACCTTAGCGAGAAGACTAGTGATTCGGTGAGGCACCGAAGAGATCGGCGATGCCAGTCTCGATCGCCTAATGTTACAAAATGAGGTGGTGAAAAATACATGACAAGAAGGTGAGAAGAAGAGTATTCGGCCTATCGCCAACTGGTTCGGCAAACTTGACCCATTTTGCCAAAAATTACAGAATAATTTGCTGAAAAAGGCACGCCAAAAAGGCGAGAAGAGGAGCACTCGGTGTGTCGCTGACCAGTTCACCGATCCCGACGTATTTCGCCGAGTCGACTCCGTGCTGAAATTCTTGGAACGTCTAAATGCAATTTTGAAAAGAAGAAAAAGAAGTTCCCACATTGTTCACTTCTAGGTTTTGAAGTTTTTACATTCTAGAACATTTTTTCTACATTTTTGAGCAAAGATTGTGAGATTGTGAGATTTTTGCTTTAATTTGAGCATTTGGAGACTTGTGTATCGTTGCCCAATCTTATGGAAAACTTCATTGGTAACGATTTCTTGTTTTTTACTATGTTTGGCTAAAACCCCCATTCTTGGGGTGTGATTATATAGTTGAATGCATTAATTAGATAATGGGTGTTGTTAGTTACTGATTTTATTATTGTTTTGAAGTGGGTTCAATTAATAGTTTTGTTTTAATTGAGGAATTGTAGTTGCAAATGCATTTCTAGCTTAGTACTATGTACTTGCTTGAGAAAGAAGTGTTTGAGTTGAATCGTTAGTTGATGATTGTATCGATTGTGTTGTTACAGATCTAGCTTGAGAATGTGGGTTTGAATACAATCTTACAAATCTAGCTTTAAAAAGTAGATTGATTAAGGTAATGGGTTGTTAAATTGTGTTGTGCCTGTTGAGGTTCGAAAGAACTCACTTGACTCGCAATAGTTGATTGAGAAATGACTATTGCACCCAAAACCTAGCCTACCCACTGAGATTCAACAACTTTTAGTAACTAGTAATCACCCATTACGCGAAATTAGCATACAATTCATCACACTCCCAAGAATCCTTCTGTATTTGCCTACTTCCAGTTTTAATAGTCATA